>JAGFMF010011655.1:3864979-3953542 GCA_019455555.1 Galemys pyrenaicus | reverse complement strand
AGATAGATAGATAGATAGATAGATAGATAGATAGATAGATAGATAGATAGATAGATAGATAGATAGATAGATAGATCGATAGATCGATAGGTAGATAGGTGGATAGGTGGATAGGTAGACAGATAGTGGGTAGATAGATGTCAAAATAAATTATCAAGCAAACTTTTAATGAGATCACAACAACTTGGGTAATAAAAATAAAGCCTTGCGTCTTCTAACCAAAATGTTCAACCTCAAATGTTTTAGACTTAGTATCTACCAGACTCTAAGGTGAGGGGATGGGGGGGCGAGGGGAGGGGAGGAGTGACATGGATTGGGAGAAGCCTTGATGCCCCTTGAGGACTTACTGTACCTGTGTCCACATCCTTCACCTGTTGCCTGGCTCGAGTTGGCCGGCTCCACTTTGAGCTCTTGCAATACCAGCCCATTTTCGTGCGGTCCAGGGAAGTCCATGCCTGGCACCACTTCCTCCTCAATGGACTCCACGTAGAATAGAGTTCTAGCCGGTTGTTGGGTGCCCTGACGGGGCGCCCCTTGTTGCAATCTTGTGGCCACCGGCAGCAAGGTGCCATTCAGTGGGTTGAGGGAAGAAGAGGACGGAGAGGAAGACGAAGAGGAAGAAGAGGAAGGCTTCTTCCAGAAAGTGCTCACGCTGCCCTTCTCTTGGCTTTTGAGCAGGCGGCTCTGGCTGGGTCCCCAGTGTTCAAAGCTGCCGCTGCCGTCCTGTTGCAGGCAGCTGCCCCCAGCAGGGCCGCCTGGGGATGGCGACGGGTGGCTGAAGAGTTTCCAGCGGAGTCGCAGGATGTGCTTCACATCGAAGTCTTTTCGTCCAGACCCTGACATGCTTAACGCAAAAAAAGGCAAAAGGATCTCAGTTGGCGCAGGAGGAGACTACCCGCCAGCTGGAGAGTGGAGAGGAAAACCAGCAGCGCCGAGTCGAAGCAGGAAGCGCTGCGCTCTCAGCACCCGACGAGCAGACGGGGCAAGGTGGCTGCGCACCCTGCCAATGCCCCCACTAGAGCGCAGACGGCAGAGCTGCGCCGCTCAGCTGTGGTCAGATGGACAGGACCTGATTGTGTAGAGCCCACCAGCCTGGAGCAGAGGCAAGAGCCGTGCGCCGAGGACTGTGAATCCTGGATCCCCGCTCCCGGGTCAGTGGTTAGGCGGGGAGGGTCGACCCTGATGTTAGCGATGAGACAGGGAGGGAGGTCTGCGCGCTCCAAAGCCCGGGAGGCAGAGGCAGCTGGATACACCTCCCTGGGATGCACCGTGGCACAGCCTCAGTCCGGAAGGTGTCAGTTCTCCTGTGCTTGCAGCTCAGAGTTCAGTGCCTGGAGAGCTCAGAGAGAGAGAAAGAGATAAAGAACCCTAAGTCTCGAAGAAGCGCACCTCCTGTCTTCTCTGTGCACCTGCGCCCCTGTCCCTGGCCTCTCCAAGGATACCCTGAGAGCTAGCTTGCTGGGTGTCTCAGAGAAAGTCAATGTCTTCTGCAAGGCGAGAAACAGAGATTTCATATAGTCAGTTTGTAAAGGGGGAAAAAATAAATATTCAAGAAAATACACGGAGGGAAATGGAAAAGCCCGCCCGTGAAGCTGTCAAGGTCCTCACAGTACAATTTTCTCTCTGCCTCAGCGCCTCCTCCTCCCCCATAAGTGACGCAGATGTGCACTGGGGCCTATACGGAGAGATGGAGGGAGGGAGGGAAGGCTTCAATCTTCTTTATGCAAGTGAGTCTGCTGCTCTTATTGTCCCCTTGCGTGGGCCCTGTCACCTTTTTTCATCCTCCTTCCTCACTACATTACTGGGTAGCAATAAAAGTAAAGCAAACAGGCATATGCTTGAGCATCGGTAAACACCAAACATGAATCACGACAGCTTACACTAAATAGGCTGGCAGGTTTGCAGGTTGCAGGTTAATGGCTTGAATTATTTAATAAACTGTGTCCTTTAACCTTTAGCCTTAGTTTCTCTGTAGTGAGACATGGAAGAAACAGGGGACCTGGCGACAAAGTATGATAATGCCACCATTCTGACACTGACATGGTGATTCTGCCATTAATGCACTCAGGCAGTGCTTCACCCCCGGGGCCTCATACAGGGAGAAATTTGAAGATGGGCACCTGAGTGCTGGGAATGAGTTTTGCAAAACCAGTGCATTTGGTGTGTAGGCTCAGAATGAAAGCTGTTCTCAGTGTAAACCTAAGAATTGGAATAAAATGATAATTTCAAGACAGAACCTAAGAATTGGAATAAAATGATAATTTCAAGACAGAACCTTCTAGTACATAAATCATGGTATAAAATGGTCAGAAGAGATTAGGAAATAAATTAATATATCCAAAGTCAACTGTCCTGCAAAAGTCCATTCAGGGAAGAGATGTTTGCTGTTTTACCTGTATTTAGCATAATGAGCCTTCTGGTCCCTTTCTAGATATAGCTACTTGAATTTTTTTTTTTTTTTCCTTTAAGAAGTCATTAATATACAACTCAGTTTCCTTTGCTGAAGGCAAAAGGGGGGTCAGTGAAGCAGGGTTAGCTCAACCAGGCAGCTGATGCTTGTCCATTCATGAAATTCACAGCTTCAGCAACCCCCAGCAGGACACAGAAACCTGCAGTTATATTAGTGTGCACTTACCCCATTGCTGAGCAATAAACTTAAATAGAAACCAAAGCTAAATTTCAAGTCTTTCAAAACAAAGTTGGATATTTTAATAAAACAAGAAATTAAGCACACAAAACCCATACTTTCTGGAAAAGAAAAAAACACTGTTCTGCTTTTTAAATATTGATTTATTCCACAACAGCTGGGCTGCAATCCCCTGTGCCTTGATTTTTCTTTCAGTATTCAGTGTTAAAAAAAAAAAAGGCAAAAAACTGTAAAGCAAACAATGGTGACAGATCATTTTTATCCAAGAACTGAATGAAGTAACTATTTCCCTTAGGGAAGAAAACTGTATGAAATTACATATCACAAACAGGACAGAGAAAACTTTCTATCAGAAGTAATGTAGAAATTTGAAGTAATGTAGAAATTAGAAATCTTAAATGATTTCTACAGAAATTGGTCATCTATTTTCAAGCTTTTCTAATTTGATATAGCTTTAAATTTATTTAAAATAAGGTAAAGTGGTGTTTGTAATATCAGTGATTTCTTCATTAATTACTATTTTTAGCCATATAAAAGTTGTAATACAAAATTCATTTTTGCTATTCTGAAATTACATTTTGCATTCCCCTTTTACTTTACATTGCTAATATTTCTATTATACAGTTTAAAAGTTATCTAATTTATATGACTAAAATATGTATCATTCAGTTTTACTATAAAGGAACATTAGTTGAAAGTATTTATATATAAAACAAATACCAAGAAATATATATTTTATTAGCCTTGTGGTAATATTTAACATGTTTAAAACACTGTAAGTTGAAAATATTCTCACTCTTGTTGGAGAAGATAACTAAATATAATTAATCTAGATTATCAAATGAAATATTTAGGATTTAGGAAATAAAGTATAAATGAAATATGTAAAACTATGAAACTAGTGACTATATTTTAAAAATTTGTTTTTATTATGCTATAAGTGGGAAAGAAGGAGAAAAGAAAGGAAGTAGGAAGGAAGGCGGGAGTAAGGGGAGAGGGAGGGGTGGAGGAAGGAAAAGGAATGCTTTACTAAGCAATTCTGACTTAACATTATATATTTCATAAAATCCTTCAAATAGTAAGCCTTGTGTAATATTGCGCTCAGTATATTTTCCATTATTGATTTTTTTTAATTCAGTACTTATCACATGATGAGTTCAATATCAAGTAGTACAGATATGAAAGAATTAAGTTCCTTATAGCAAACTGGAACAACTTAACAAGAGGGACATGTTTATCCAATTATAATTTATAATTGACTTTTAAGTTAATTAGATTTAGACAAGAAAACCAAATTTATAGTAAAGAAGACATATAATAATAAAGGTTGCTTTTTAAGTATTTTAAAAATCACATTACACTTTATTTTAAAGACAAAATCAGTATAACTATACTAATCCTATTATTTAAATTTAACTCTCATTTTAGTCAGTCTGAGTCTTCAAATGAGTGTCCATATTATTGCCATAATTTCTAGACATAATATTAGCAGAAGAGGTTAATCTAGATACTGAAAATCTATAGAAATGCACAAGTATTTGCTATGTAATATGCATATTTGATATTCTTCATCTAATTACTTAATCTAAAATGGGTATGCAATATAGCACACTGAGAATCTCTATAACCCAAATATTTAAACAGATTGGATTGTTAGCTGGGAGTATAAGCATTTAATTTTCTTTTTTTTTTTTTTTTTAGGATTTATTTATTTACGCATACAAGAACTGGGGTGCTAGGCCAGAGGTTTGTGTGGGGGTTGGGGGTTGGGCGGGCATGAGAGGATTCACCAGAGACAGAACAGGCAACAGAACTGGCAGATCTACTGAAATACACTGCTGAGGGGAAACAGCGGGCCAGGCAGGAGACATCTGCTGCACCATATGTGGATCTCCTCCCTGGCCAGGATACTCATGCTGCTGTTGCTGCAGAAGCTCTGTAGTGTGGCACGCAACCCTCTAAGTCACCAGAGAGGCCAATAGAATATAAGCATTTTCTAGGCTGAAAACTTTCAGATTTTATAATAATTATTGTCTAAGTCACTCAGTTGCACATGCTTTAACTAAAATGCGTGAATTTTGATTGTTTTGAATGTTTTTGACAGCCCTCTACAATATCTATTATGTTGACACAATAATCAGCAAAAGCTTTTAAATAACTGATGATCCAATTTGAGGTCATGCCTTATGATGAGTTTTTGTGTTTGTTTTTAATATTTATTTTAATGAAATATATCTATGCTATTACTAGAAAGTGTTATTTTTAATGAGTAGATAACATTTAAAATAGGTGCAAAATATCTGTGTTAAAAATTAAATGAATATAATTCCTTAATGATATTTTCTTCAAAAATAGTTGAAGCATAATACCATATGGTATTAATGTTAAGTTACATCATGTAGATTATTATGAACTCCTATTTCTTAAAACAAATAAGCATAACCTATCAAAGTCTATTAATCTCCATTAAAATTTAAGTTTAGTTTAGTTACATAGCAATTGAGTGTTTAGCAGACATTTATAGGTGTTAATTGATCCTCAGAGGCTGTTATAATCCACTCTATCTCTTGAGTTTATTTAACCTTTTCATTTGACTAGGACAGTGAATGTATATACTTGAGAAATTTCATATGCAAATTACTGAGTTAATTGTTTGAAGGTATGCATTCAAAATGGCATTAAAATAATACATTCAGATTAATGATAACTTTGATTTTATTTGGGTATCTTTTAATTTTCCAAATTGTGTGTCAAATGTTGAAGGTGGTTTGTGAAAGTCCATCATTTGGGAGCATTACAAATTAACCATTATGGATGCATCTGAATTTTTAAAGAGAAAATGGTTTATACAAAGAAACAACTTAACTAGTACTTTATATTATCAAATACTAAGAATGCCATATGATAGTTTCACTGTTTACATGTTGCCTTTAAAAGTCCCAGTATCATTGTGAAGTAATATAATGTATGTTCTCTGAAGTTTTAACCATGAATATCAACATAATAAGATTATAGTTTATGATCATATAAATGTGGGTAACATAACAGAAATTTTAAATGTTACTTTCAACATACTGCAGTATTTTCCTGCTGAATATATCTTAAACACCCTATTATTTTAAGCCAGCCCTCAATCAACTTTGTTGATAATGTTTTATTGTCTCATATCTGATTTGGACATGGGTTTTTGAAAACTTTAAAATATTTTCTCATGTCAGGTTTCTACATTTCCCCCCACTTGACATTAAATCTGCAAAACTTTCATTTTTGCTTTCATATGCCTTCTTATCAGTTGTGTTCTTAAAACATATTATATATGTATACATATATATATATGGTTAAAAAAAGTACTGTTACCATCTGCTGTCAAACAATTCTGATTAAGGATAGATATGACATAAATTACAGATAGTTTACAGATACTTCTTTTTCCAGAAATTCATGTGTAAGCAATATGTGAACTTATGACAGTGAACAGTTTATATATCTTCTGTTTTTTGAAGTAGTATTATGATTTTTATTTCATGTAAATTTTATATTGAAGAAGTGTCAAGAGATTTTCAAAATAAGTCAATTTCCTTATGAACATTGCCATTGTATGTATATAGGGTTTTAACTTCTAATTTGAATATTGGCGCTCTAAGCATTTATATTTCCCTGAAACATCTTCAGGTTAAGACTGCCTTTTGGCAACCAGGATAAAAGGCCATGACTTCCTAGCTCTGTGGGATACTGGAGCCTGGCTCAACAGCAATGGTAACTTTTTCTCCCCATGTTAGTCATCATAAAAAAATAAAGCAGGAAAAATATAACATGCACTGAATATAGTTACACTGTAATGTCAGAAAAATATTAAGATAGATTAATCTAAAAGTTGTAAGAGTAACTGAGATTGTAGTCTACTTAAGGTTTAGTGTAGATTCCTAGCACAAAATTATAAATGAAGATGACAGGAGCAAAAAATGCAAATTATATTAAATTATTTAAATCTATTCATACTCAATAGACCCTCAGATTAAATATAGAATATTTTCTCTATTAGTTCGATATAAATATAGAATTTTTTAATGATCTCATAATTTCATTCTTAAATACTAATATGAGACACCAAGATGAAAACTACAATTTCATGACATCTCACCAAGTGCCAAACAACTATTTCATGTAAATCTTATTGAAAAACTTACTAGGTAAGGAGGCTGTTAATTATGTATAATTTTGCTCTGATCAAATAGAACAGAGATACCTAGTATCCACAAAATTGTACTTTCTAACACTAGTGCTTGTGTGTGTGTTATTTATTGTTTTCAAGTCCAGTCTTGAATACAAATAAATAAAAATGTTTTTTGGGGGGGGCAGTGATTTCTGGAAAATAGAGATTGTATTAATAGGCTAGGAACACAGCTAAAATGACCTAATTAATATTAAATTAATAATCCCTAACAGTGTTTATCATGACAAGGGAAACCAACAAATACTTTTAAAACTAGTGATAAGGATCACTAAGTAGGGGGAAGACACTGTTGTGAAGGAGAGAGTGGAAAAATATATTTAATCAAAATTGCCATATAACTTGTGTCTCGAGTAAGATAAAATATAATTATAAAAGAGGCCTCCCTGGTGGCACAAGGGATTGAGCGCCACATTGTGAGTCTTCCGCAGACACTGCAGTGCGAGTTCGACCCCTGGCGTGGGAGGTGACCCACACAGCACAGGAGACCTCTTCTGCCTCACCGGCTGCTCTCCTCACAGTGTACTTTAGTCATTCTGCCTGTTCTGTTCCCCATTCTGTCTCTGGTGTAAGCTCTCACCCCCTGCGCCTCTGACCTGTACCCCTGCTCTTGTATGTATAAATAAAATATTAAAATAAATTGGTTTTACTCCAACACGTGACAAAAATATTAAAATGCATATATATAATTATAAAACATTAGCTTTTAAATGTTTCAGTAATCTCATTTATATTCCAAAAAGCCTCTAAAAGATTTGTAAAAAATTCAGCATATATTCTCCATATTTATTTTTAGAAAGAGGCAATATATTGTGCAATATAGCAGGAAGACATTTTGATGCAATTGTGAAAATTTATTTTAAAAGACTTCGCATTTACACTTACAATTTTTAGTTATAATAAAAATAATAATTCCATGATCCATATACCCATCCCTTCAAATCTACTCAAACAAATTTCTTTAGCATTATATGTCAGGCCCTGCTCTAAGTAAAAATATGATAATTTAAAAAAGAAAATCCAAAATCTATGTGTTCTAATGTTTACATTTCTGAATAAGGGATAGGAATTCATATCCAGCAAGTAAATAAGTATAGCATATGATTAAGACATTATTGAAGATCAGAGGGGAATATAGGAAGTTTTGAGGTGAAGGTTTTGAAAGGTAAGAAATCTGCCCCGCCAAGATCCGCTTCTAAAGTAGCCCCCCTCAGTGGTGCCTAGAGAGAGTAGCGACATGCTCTTGTGTATGGGAATGGAAAAGCTTGATAAATTTGGGGATATTTAAGAGACCAGAAAACCTGGAGCTGAGTCAGCAAAGTGAAAGGGAATTGAAGATGAGCTCCAGGAGCTAATAGGCATCAAATCGCTCATAAGATCTTAGGAGCTATAGCAGAAAGGCTAATTTTTTATCTGAATGAGATGGGAAGCCATTGGAGAATGTGGAGCTCTAGTGTGTTACAGCTGATATATTTTCTAAGAACACTCTGGGCGCCAGGTAAAACATAAGCAGAAGAGAGCAAGATGGAGAAAAGTAAACAGTTAAAAGAAAAATAGTTAAAAGAAAACAGTTAAAGATGATGCAAGCTTGCATCAGGATTTATGCAAGATCTAGCATTCTTATGAAGTAGATTTTCCTCAGAGTTAACAATTTTTCCCACTCCTTTTATTTTCTAGACTATTTTTTTAGTATGTACTGTCCATTTTTTGCTTCCCAAAGGAACGTTTTGCACTTTTATTTTTTTCTCTTGCCTTGTTCACTAACACAGGCTTGAACAGAATTTAAATTATATGCACCAGATAAAATAATTCACATTTAGTGGAGATTTAGGAAAGAACTCACTGTGGAGAGAATACATGTTTTTCCCAGTATTTTTAAAAAGTTTGAAAAGGGAGATACTCTTTGATCACTCTTCATGGATAGCCGAAAGCAGTAGGGGTAAAACAAGACGGGACTGTGCACTTTAGGTTGAATAAAGACAGTCTTCTTAAGCCTGTAGAGCTGAAGAGCTTCTACTTTTAAAAAATATTTTTCAAGACAACTTTTACATTCTAAGAGTAAGTTTAATTTCTAAATTTCTAGGACATTAAATTTCAAGGACATTGGCAGGTTAAAATACAGGTTATTTCTGAGCGAACAGCTTATTTTTCAAATCCCTCTTACCACATGTTTCCTGATATTGCTATGCACATGTTATTATGTATGTGATTAAGTTGGATCCTAAGGGCATAGTAGTAACACATGTCCAATTTTGTACCATATCCTTCTGAGGGATGATTTCAGAAGAGTTTGTGATTTGGATTCTGAAGGAAAAGTACATCAATTAAAAAGTGAGCTTTATTATCATAAACTTTATTCATTTGGTAAATGTTTATTAAGAACTGTCAAATTGCCAAGCTCAGTGGCAAGGAGTGAAAATTAAAATATGAATGCACATATTCTGAAACATCTAATATTGTAGTAATAAACATTAATATTAATAATGTAATATACAAAGACATTCAAACTTTAATACAGCTATGTGCAATATGCTATGGGAACACAAAGTGTGTTATTGATTTAGAAAATAGAAAATATATTGCAGATTTTGCAAATATGATTTGCTTGAGAATATTTAAATTATAACACTTGCAAAGATGGTGTGCAGCATCACTCTATTTGCATTTTGATTGGAAAACAATATTGGACTTTGGAAACTTCACAGACTTTGAAATCAATCTATGTTCCAAATCCTTCTCCACGACTTATTTGTGTATGGTTTTGATCAATGCTTTTAATTTCTCTTAGTCTTGGCTTCCTCATCTGCAAAATGGAAGTTAAGGAGGGAGGCCTCCTTTAGATTTTTGTGTGGATAAAATAAAATAAAAACTAGCACTTTATTGATGTTTAAGTAGTTTATTTAATTACTTAACTACTTATTTATTTAACTACTTAACTACATTATTTAAAATGTGTGTATTAGCTATCTGGTGTAGACAGAATTTTTGAAATAAAGGTTTCAATAGCATGTTTGGAATATTCACAAGAATTTTGTTAAAAATATAATTTATTGTGCCCTTAGGTAATTGCAGTGTCTGGTTTATGATTATCAACATTTCTTTTCTGGTGACCTAGGAGTTTTATAAGTAAATGGAAAAAGTTGAAATTTATCATTTACATAATTTTATCTTTCTGTGACATGCTTTTCTCAGTCTCACTCATGGGGAACTATCTCATTCCTCTCCATTACTTAAATAAGCATTCTCTGTCCTCCAGTTTATATATTCTAAAATCATTTCAAGTAAAAGATAAGTATTATAATTACTTTTCATCAGTTACCAATCACTTATGTGGATGGGAAGAATAACAAGTTACTAAATAAATAAGGCAATTTAGAGATTACCAAAAAAAAAAAATATTATTGACACTGGGCTGCTTGGAATTAAAAGAAATTCTGGTGTACCAAATTTTCCCTGATAGCGTGAGTGAAAGTATAGATTTTGCTAAGGAAACTAGAGGCTATTTTCCTGCTGTGGAGCTTATCCATTGATATTTATTGAACAGAGAACATAGAAATGGGCATTTTAACTATCAGATATGATTCATTTTGAAAACATCATTGTATTTTTATTTGTAGTAAAAATTAAATCAAGTGAGGAAAATATGTGTGCTTGTCAATTAGCTGGTCTTGAATAAGAATTGAAATTATACTTCATGGAATTAAAATAGGTTAATTTGTTTCAAAGAAGTGAATTTTTAATAAACAAATATTTCTACATCTTTAATATGTTTATATGAATGTAATAGACTATTCGAACAATAGGATAGATTTCAAATTTCCTCTGAGTTGTTAGATTCCTGTCTGGGAATCTAAGATGGACACTTAAAATTTAAGAGAACAAGCTTACCAGAAGATTCATTCATTATTTCTGTTCAACTGTTACAAATCTATACTTCTATATAAGCATGGGAAACCAGATTATAGGTTTTTTGTGATTCTCATAAAAAATGTCTAACCATGCAGAACTAATTGAAAGCCCAGGATATTTCAATAAGTCAATCAATTAGTATTAAGAATTGGTTGTGTGCTTAGTTCTGTGCAGTCAACAGTATAGGGAATATCTCAGTGGAAAACACACACACACACAAAGATTTTGACTAACACACAATATAAAATGTTTAAAATATCTTTGTAATTTTTAATGTACATATAGCTTTTGCAAACATTTTTTCAAGTACCTATTTCTCAAACATGCAAAAATAAAATATAGAATAGCTGAGTTAGCACACAGTTCACCAGTCTTCTAGACAGGCATGTCTGAATATATTTCTTTGGTTATCAAGAGAGAGTTTTATAGGTTATAGAGAGTTATAAAATTTTAATTTTCACATACAACATAACTCCTAAAGTTCCCAACTTCCTCCACATAAAATTCTGTTTCACTAACTCATTTAGAGTCCATTTTCCTTTGCTGTGAACATTGATTTCTAATAAAACCATAGAATAAAGCAGTTACTTCAGTGTGATACTCTTCCTTTGAAAACACACACACATTAATACGTGCAATTTGAGAGGGATTCAAATTACAAGGAACAATTTAATCTATGGTATTAAAGTGAAAACAAATAATTTGGCATTTATTTTTGACAGCTGGTTTGCTTATGAGGTAAATAACATTTGTTAGACATTAACAATATTTTCAAAATTTTAGGTGGAGTCAATTTACAGGAGGGATTGAATTCCTCACAAGTACTATTTTAAAATTATTTTTGTTATTTTGTTGTAACTGTTGAGCTTATGACATTTTGGGAGAGTATTGAGATAAAGAGCCTCTAGTGAGTCTCCTTTTAAGAAGGTATTCCAACAAAGACAAAAAAGAAAGGAATTTTAAGATGTGGGTGATTTTCAAATATGTAACAGTAGTCCAAAAATTACAAATAAGAAATAATGCACTTCTCAATAAGAAGAGGGAAGGAATTGGATGGTGATAGATGAACTCTTTTGCTGGTGAGAATCGTGTGGTGTATACATTCGTTGAAATGTGAAGCCTGTATCCCTAAAATTTATACATTATTACAAACCAATGGCATCAATAACCAAAAAAAGAACAAAACATTTCGAGAAGTTTTATGAAGTATTTAGTTTGGTAACAGAGAAACTTGTAGTGCATAAAAAGTTCTCTGTTCTGTATTGCTTAGAGAAGCACTACCCTCAAGCAGATATTAGAGTTGATCTGAAGGGTTTGTTTGTTTGCTTGTTTTTGTTTTTTTAAAGATTTTATTTATTTATACATACAAGAACTAGGGTACAGGTCAGACGTGGGGGAGGTGAGAGAATTCACCAGACAGAGTGGAGAACAGAACAGGCAGATCAACTAAAACACACTGCTGAGGGGAGCAGCGGGCACGGCAGGAGAGGTCAGCTGTGCCATGTGGGTCCCCTCCCAGGCTGGCAGCAGGGATCGAACTCGTGCTGCAGTGGCTGCGGTCTGCTTCATAGTGTGTTGCTTAATCCATTGCGACACAAGGGAGGGCCCTGATCTGAAGGTTAAGAGAAATAGATAATAGATGGATAGAGAGATAGAGAAGAAACTGAAAAGAAAGATAAATATGCTATAAATAGAAGACAATAAACATAAGATCAGGAGGAAGAACAAGCCAGAGAGTGTTGCTATAGTCACTTAGATGACAAAAATTCTGAGATGTTGGAGGACATATAGTCACTGTCAGCAAGTGTGTGGAGAGGAAAAGGTAAGAGAGGGCATTTCAGTTATAATTCATAGTACGAAGTTTATACTTTAATTGCAGCTACATGGAATATTAGTAAAGAATTTTAAGCAGGAAGCTAATGTATAATTTAAGATTTTTTAAAATGGTTTCTTGATTAAATTGGAGAAATCTAAGAGTGAAAAGAATATGTATCTACTTGCTTTTATACAAAGGTGTGAGTTTAAATTAGGGATCTCAGAGAATTGGTATTTACTATGTAGATCTAAATTATAGTTCTTGATTTTGTATCTTTTAAAGGACTTTAACATGTTATAACTCCAATAAATTGTGCTTCAAGAGGAAATCAGAGTTTTTCAGAATGACAATAAAGATGAGAACTGAAAAACAAGTCAGACAAAACAGGGGAAAAACAAAAAGAAAGAGAAATGTCAAGTGCAAGGGCCCTGGAATAGCAGAAAGCTTGGCATCATGTATGAATTAAAAGGATACCGTGGAGAGAAATAATTTTGAAATATAGGAAAGGGTGTTGACATTATTTTATTATTAACCTGAGGACTAAAACAGTTTGTGACCTGTGAAAAGTTTTTCTTAGTCTCAAGCATTTAAAGAACAAGGATCCAAATCTTTTAAGTACTATACCACACTGATGTCTTCCTGTAAATATTGAAGGAAAGTGTACATAGACAATATCCCAAATAAAAACATACAGTTTAAACCTGCTACATTGTCAATGTCGTAGACCAATTAACATGTATCCCCAAAACTATGTGGGTTATCTTTAAAATCTACTTTCCCCACCACAAACTCCAGTTTCTTTGAGTAGTAATTTAATTTACTGCCTTCTGTTCATCTAACATTCTTCATTAATCTGCACTTTAAACTTCCTGAATGAAAATTTACAATTTTTCTAACATTAACATGTTAGTAGTTCACTTTATCTTATGATTTAACTTTGGAAAATGTCATAAGTCTGAAGACAACATGATTACAAATACCTAAGTATTCTTCAAAATTAACAATAAAACATTGACTATCTATTTATTCTTAGATGAGGACCTGCATCAAAATTAGCTCAGAGAATTAAAGATCCATAAAATGTGTGTATACTGCAAAACAATAAGGAATCAAAACTCTCAATAAGTCAAAATGACATTTCTTTTAATGTACATAGTGAATAAAAATTATGTATTTCTATGAAACTGGTAAAGTTGACTTAGGGATCTTTTAAAATATTTTGTAGAGCATATAATAGAATTGGAGAAAATCTCAAAAATATCAAAATGATAAAAGAAACAAAGACAGGCCTCAAGAAGAGAGATCTAATGATGAATCTTGTCTTGATCAAATGTATTATTATCAAAATCCACCAAATCCTTAAAATGATACAGATAGAATCTACTATTGTGGCACCTCATTCTGGAGTGAATTCTAGCTCTGTTACTTATTTACTGTATAAATTTGAAATAGCTTTAAAGTATTTTAGAGATTTTGCTTCCTGATCTGTAAGACAGAAGTTGCAATATGTCAAGTGGTTTGGGGGATATAACTTCAATTACATCTCTCATCACTGGGCCCAACATACAGAAAGTGCTCATTAATTATTAATCTCCATCTTTCTATATCCTATCTTTAATGTGAAGTGTTTCCCAATAAATTCTCTACTATTTAATAGAAAAAAATTATGTGACTTTTAGTTAAAACAAAAATTATTAAAATCAGATTTTATACCCAGAAAATATTACTGCTGTATAAGCATTAAAATAATTTATTAATGTTCATAAATTATACAGGAAAAATAGATCACTTCAAATTGACTTTAGAGAATGATACACTTCAGCAACATGTTTTTTGATAATTTGACAGTATAACACTGATTAATGACACATTATCAAAATATTTGTTCATTGATCAGTTATAAGAATATTTTTAATATTTAATTTATTAATATATTTTACAACATTGTTTATTTTTGTGCAATGTTTACTTTCTCCTCTCAGGTGCAGTCCCTGTAAAATTCCAATCACCAATTCAACCATGCACCATCACCATAGTGCCTTGTGCTCTTCCCTCCTTTTTTGATCTCTCTCCCACCCCATCCCATGCAGAATGTCTCTGATTTATAATTGCCTGTTAATTTTTGTTTTTTGTTATTTTTATGATTTTTTTCCTGATTCCTGATTTGGTTCCCCTCTATTCTTCTTACAAGTGAAACTGTTTAATATTGTTCTTTTTATCAGAGTGAGTTTTAAGAGTGATTGTGAAGAATAGTCAAAGTTCCTTTCACTATTAAAAATGTTACCAATTTTAATTTTGAAGCACCCCCAGATAACTTACATGACTTGGGCATACAGGTCAATCGTGGGAAGGCAGTGCCCAGGATGGGCAGACCCATACCACTGCCACCTTCCAGTGCTGGGGAAGTCTGAAGATGCCTCTGATAGGTATCATTCTTGCAAGGTGTCACCAGGAAACAAACAGTGTAATGGAAAGTTTCCACATATATTATGTTGGACCAATAAGAATCCCTCACTAAGGAATGGTAAATATATATCAAAAGAGTCATCTGCACATAAACAATCCTTGTCCTAATAATCATTTAACTCTGTCTCTAAGACTGTCACCAAAGACTCCACTTTCTTGAATTCTTATATTTATTTATCATAATATAAGATATATGATCATAACATATAAGATATATAATCATAAGATATATAGATCATAATGTATATAAGATATATAATTTTGATGGTATTTGTAATTTGCAGTCAAATTGCTGAAATACCATCTCAGTATGTTAAATGTAAGTGGTAGGGATTTTGAAAATAAGATTTTCTTTGATAAAACACAAACTGAATCAAATTTATTTTGTTAATTTAGTTTGTCATATATCTAGAGATATAACATTAAATCCAATGAAAAACATGTTATTGAATTTCATGTCATTTTGTTGGCATTCTTAGCATTTAAAGAAGATATAAAGAACATATTTTCCTGTATGATTTTTCTGCTTTTGAACATTAGCAAGTAACCATCATTTCCCAAAGAAACATTGGTGGGGGTGTCTCTGTCTCTGCTTTTTTCTTTCCAAGACAGTAAATAATTAATAATATTTCCTGTTTCATATTAGTGTCAAATCCTATTCTAGATGCTTTAGTAGAGCTAACAACCTAGTGGGAAAAGACAAACAAGCAAATAAATAAGTAAACAATGTCATGGGGATTTAATTATTATGTAGAAAAGCAAAGCAAGTACGAATCAGAGTATGCTGAAGACACTACAATTATTTTAGATAATGTGTTTAGAAAAAGTCTCTCTGATAAAGTGGTATTTGAGAAGAGGCTTGAGTAAAAAGGTGGGAGCACAGGAAGGCATTTGCAACAAATTTACCAGAGACATAGTCATTGGGGCAGAAGGAAAGTATGTGAAAAGATTCTGAAGCTTTTTTTTGGTATGCAAGCATGACAATAAGTAGAAAAATAATGAAATAGATGGTGCAGTTAACTGTTATCCATTGTAATAGAAAATTGAAGGAGGGGGCTGTAATTATTGTTGTTTTTTTCTGTTAGCATCTACCTCTCCCCATGCCTCACCATTTTTAAAACCATTATTGAACTGAAGATACATAGCTGTCATCCACCTTGTTATACTTTTGGTGGTCTCATTACAATATAATTTTCTTATACTTATTACTCTGGCTTTAACATTCAGTGTGTTTGAATATACAAGATATTCATAGTTGATCATTTATTTCACTTCCTTAAAATATTTTTGAACTTCTTATTTACTTTTTAATGTTAAATTGTTCCACACGGTTCCTAAATCAACTTTTTAGAGATTTTGCATTTGTTCTGTTTTAACTCAGCAGCCTATTGTGTAGATAGGAGTCTTCAGCACTGTGTTGTACTTTTTCCATATATATTTTGTTTCCTCTTCTAAAGACATCATTAGACAAAGTTGCAAATTATGGATGTCTTATTCACAGATAAACTCCTAGGGTACAACCTGACAAATTACCCTAATCTTCCAAACTATATTTCTAACTCATTCTATTGCTCCTAATCTTGGTATCCTCTGCTTTTCTGCCAATTTCAAGTATATACAAAATAAAGTGAACAGAATAATAAGGTCTCATGTAGCCATCACACGAATTTCATTATCAATTCATGAATCCTTTTTCATCTCTGCTTCCATTCACACTACCCACCTGCTCTGCTCTATGTATTATTTTGCAGCAAATCACAGTTCTTATATCATTTCATAGACACATATTAATTAGTACCTAAAGAATAAAACTCTTAATATAAGATATAATTTATTATCAAGAAAAAAAACAATAACTTCATATCACCAAGTATTCAGTGAGTATTCATATTTATCCAGTGAACTCAAATGCCTTTAGTATTTTCTTTGTTGTTTGAATTGATACTCAATTAAGATTCTGATCATATCCAGTATCAAATGTTGATGATCATATTTTACGTTTCTAAGTTCCTTATTTGACAAGAGAATTGGGCCCTCCCTGGTTGTGCAGGAGTTAAGTCTCAGCACTTTCAAGCCACTGCACTCTGAGTTTGATCCCAGGCCAGGGAGCTGACCCACATGATGCAGCAGACCTCTCCTGCCTCTCCTGCTGCTCCCCTCAGCAGTGTATTTCAGTAGATCTGCCTGTTCTGCTCCCTGCTCTGTCTCTGGTGAATCATCTCATCCCCAAACCCCTGCACCTCTGGCCTACAAACCAGTTCTTATGTTTTTATAAACATATAAAAATAAATCTTAAAAAATAGTTGGACAGTTTTTGACTTATCACTCTTTTTTTCCCTGATATTCTTTCCCTAAATTTTTTCTTTCTTTCTTTATTTTCATTTTAGGTAGTTTTGATTTTATTGAAACCTTTGGTGATATCTGTTTGTCTACTCATTGTGGCAAGAGTATACCCATTTGCTTCTTTATCAATAAGTCACAATTGGTAGAGACTCCAGAGAGAGGAGTTCTAAAAATGGTTGCCTTCTTTAGCTAATTTATAAAAGGAAGAGTATAAGGTATAAAGGGACCAAATTCTCTGGTGCTATTAATGTAGGTTTACAGTTTATCATCCTGATAATTACTTGAGGAATTCCCTGGCTTTACTTTATCCTTTCAATATGAACTTGCAGAGTATATAAAAGTGTTTCCATCACCATAACTATACAATTGTGCAAATGTTAAATTTGATTTTTTCAGGTCCTTTGAGTATTTCTCAAGATCTAGTTCCTGTTCATAATATGTTGTAATCAAAAAATAGGTGTTTCATAAATGCAAAGACACATGTTTCAAGCACATGATCTAACACTAGTATATTTTTATTGCTCTCTAATGCTACTAGAGAATCTTATCTATTTATATTATATAAATAAATTATTTTCTTTTGTTCTCTGCATAAGAAATTTACTGTATACATACTGCATAAGAAAAATATTGTATACATACTTTCCCACTGAAATGTGGTAGATAAAAGTTAGAGTACTCAATATGATTTGTTGATTTGAAACATTGTTTATTTATATCTAATCTTATATTTTTATGCTATTTATTAGATATATAATTTATCATTAGTTATATATGTGATCTAGCTCTCATTCTCTATTTATGTGTATATATTTATATATACATACCAATTATCTATCTATTTACCTATTTATTATCTGTCTATTTCATCTTTGAAGCAAGTTTAAGATCCAAGCTAAAACTAGGAAGAAAAATAAATTCAAATTATGTGTTAATTTAATAATTTATCAACATAATGCCATTTAACACTTTGTATTAATTAGATATGTACCTACTCTTAAAAATTTTATGAACTAATTAGACAAAAATTATTCAAGATTGGAGATATTGTTAACTTTATCATATAAATAAGAATATTACTTGCTATTCTTTAATAACTGAGGTCAAAACTAGACTCTTAAAATGAAGGTTTGCAATCATGCTAAGATGTTGATATTATCCTTTTACACTCTTGATTTATTAAGTATTAAATACAAGAGTATAGAGAATTAGGTATTTAAGAAGTTTAAATAAATTTGATTTTTATTCTACAAATGAAATAATATGTGGAAGTATGTGAATGTTAAAATCTAGAAACATGATTTCTATAAACATAAGCCTTATAATGGAAAGTTTTCAAAACATTGGGAAAAATGACATTAGATAAAAGATGAAAAAGCAGAGAGTGCTAATGTTATCTCACCCACTTTCATTAAATTTCTAAAGGTCTAGCATTTGAAAATTTGAGGCAAATTTGAGGCAAATTTTCCTTTGCCTCAAAGATCAAATTATAATTTTGTAGAAGTGTTTACTGAGTGTTCACTTCAACTCATTAATAACTAGAACTTATTAAAAAGCAGTACTAACAATGAATTATTTTTCCAAATTAAGGAGTAAGTTTTGTTTTTTAGAATTTTCTGAGCAGAGGCTAAATCCTCACCTACTTATCCTATGATACATAGAATTCCTGGAGGATGTGTGGTAGGTGGATGAACTAGTTGTCACTAACAACTCTTTAAGACAAATTTATTTTATGTGGTTATATTTTATTAAACATGTGAATTATGTTAGCAGTAAACTAGTATTTAAAATGCTTATATTATGTCCTCATTAAGAACTTATTTTTAATATATTTTTATTAATATCTTCTTTCTAACATTCATTTACAAGTTGATTTACCTGATAGTTTTTTATTTCATTAGATAGAGCCACTGATTGCTTTGTTGCCTGGTCTATAGTCATTAAGTAAAAATGGGCATCTGGAATAACACAGCTGGCATCCACTTTACTGAGATTCCTTTCAGCAGCTGAATAGCTACATCTTGTTCATACCCACTGTTCTTCCTACGTGCTCCATAACTGTCTTATAATGCAGTTCATTTACTTCCTTCACGTGATTCTATTGAAGAAATAAAAATACTTAAGTTGTGCTTCTACTAAGAAGAGAAGGTAGGTGGTAGTTGTAGGGAAGAGACACATCTTACTTTGGAAGCAAAATGAAGATTTATGGGTCCATTGAGTCTGTATTGACTTGACATAAAAAAAAAAACAACTTAAGTGTCTCAACAGTAAATTTCAAAGATTCAGAACTATTGATTCAGATATAAATTCATAACTCAAGGGTTAACAATTATGTAATATAAAAAAGAATACCAATTGGCATATATTTATCCATTATGGAAAATTCACTCTTATTTTCCACACTCTAAAATTGAAATTATTTCCCAATATCTTGAAACACTTACCTCCATATATTTCTTGCAGGAATGGAGGGAATTTATGTATGAAATAGTCCTTAAAAATGAGAGACCTTTGCCTCTGAAACCTTAAACGTATTTAGATACTTTTTTCTTCAATCAATATATTATGCTTTGGAAAGTCAAAATATATTAGTTATAGAATAGAATAGAACATGATATAATACAATTACCATTTTAGTTATTTATTTAAAAGCATTAATCTTTTCTAATACAGGTTTATTTGAGGGTTAGTATTTTACTAATAAAATTTAAAAAAAAACATTATATTTGAATTGTCAGAAGAAAGATAATATAAGTGATTATAATTTGCTTTGTGTTGGGAGGTGCATATAATGAGCTTTCACTAGTCTAGGAACCTTGCCAATGTTTCACTCTTGGATATATTTTGGGTTTTTCTTTATAACACTATTTTTCACTATACATATAATACATACATAAGGAAGTAAAGTACCCCCTTTACAGAATAATATCTAATATATAACATAGTAAAAAATAATTCATTTAATTGAGAGGACTTAACTTTTTTAATACCCTTTACTTGAGAAAACCTTTAATTAATTATATATGACCTTCCATATGTTAAGTTAGTAAGTTATAAGGGTATTTTATGTTTAAAATATATTTGTGATGGGATTGTGTTAGCCACATAATCAGACTGCAAACTGTTTCCTATATATACGTATGTCCTAATTTCTTTCCCTGAACTCTAGTCATGGTAGTTTTGCAACCACCTTTTCAATGATAAAATTCCTATGAGTCTATGTATATAAATGTCGAAATATCAAGAAAAGAATGGGTCAGAATCAAGCTTGTAACATGGTAATGACTTCTGAAACCAAATATTTTTATATATGCAGCAAAAACAAGACTTATGAATTATAATGCATACTCTAGACAACAGAGAATAAAAATTAAACTGATAAACTTTTGCTTGATGAGATATAAAATCCCTTTTTACATGAAATATAAAAGATTACTAAGATTTTGAAGGTAAATGTGATTTGGAGGATAAATGAGTAAATGATGCAGTGAAACTAAAATATTTAGGAATATAGAATCAAGAATCCTGACTTCCTCTTTGCAGTCCAAACCTCAGCAGATAGGGAGGGACAACACATAAAACAGATTTTGGATAACTTAAAACTACTCTCAGCAAGTGTACTGTTTTCCTAATAGCAGAACAGATTGTACCTCAGAGTATAGTATCCAGACCCCAGTGACCAAAGTTCAAAATAGCCCACTAAAGGCATAGAAAAGACAGCAAAGCACACAGGAGGTCAGACAGGGCTCTCATTTGAAAAAGGAAAGGGACAGAGGGAGAAAATACACATCATCACAGGGAAAATCATATTTATTAGGAGATGAAAATTGAACTGTTGAATATTCTGAAGAGAATTTGGTGGTAATTTTAATGCGTGCTGAATGTCTATTCATTAGCAAAATTTGTCATATCCTTAGCCCAAATCATTCTTAGGTTCCCCAATACATCTGTGTATTATGTAGTCACAGGCATGCATAAGCAGGAATGGTGCTGTAAAGAAAGTCTCTCTCTCTCTCTCTCTCTCTGTATATATATATATATATATACACACACATATATATAAATATGAGAATATATACATATATTTATCCTAGAAAATAGTAAAAATTGTTGCATATATGTATTATAGTATATACATGTTGCACATTTGAATATTTGTCAAATTTGTGTACTTCTCTTATGTTCCAAATCCTCATGTCTATGGTGTGATAATCTCTTACTTGAAATATTATTGTTGCTGACTAAGTTATTTCCCTGAACCAACATTTCTCTCTCCAAATTGCAGGCAAAATATGTTCAAATTGCCTATATGACCATGCTATTTATCTGTCTTCGTATACAGAACAGAATCCCTAAAATGGCTGCAACTTCCTGCCAGTGCTGGTCCCTACTATTCTTTAGTCTTATTTCACATATTTTCTTATGTCTCTGCACTCCTAGAATTAATCTTGCTTTTTTAGGACCTTTGAATTTCCTCTTTCCTCCGCATAAAACACTTTGCACCACTCTTGGATCAGCTCATTCTTTCTCAGCATTAGCTGCTCTGTGAAAGATAGAATTTTCTTATTGATACATTCTGTAATCAGTCCAGGCTAGATCACAACCCCTTGCTCTGTGTGTTCTGTCTCCCTCTGTGTTTCATTCCTAACACTTTTGCAGCATATAATTATATACCTGTATCATCATTTCTTTATTTGCAGTCTCTCTCATGTTCTGTAAATTCATTTTAAGTTGGAACCTGTCTATCTGTTCATAGTGCTACACTTAACTCCAAGCAGAGAGCACTAAACATAATAAATACAAAAATATCTGTCAAATCATTAGGTAGAGGAATAAATGGATGAACATATGGGTACAGATACTCTAGTCTAAACATGTTTCTCTATACAAAGATATATAGGAGTTCCTGACAAACTAGATGGAGTATAATTTCACATTGTAAGAAATAATGTCTCATTTTAGTTTTGCATTCTAAGTATTTAAGTATCTTTTATAATAATGAATATGCAAACTATCTCATTTTTAATACCTTGAAAGAATTTGGGGGCATAAGTATTAATCACAGTTTTTTTTTCATCTTAAATATATTAACCAAAAAAGAAAAAAAAATAGCGTTCAATGGGATCAATCATGTAAAAAAAAACCTTAAGAAATTAACTCTATGAATATAAGAACTCTTAACTGTGGGATTAACAGAGTTCTACCCATACAATTCTGTCCTTCATTTTTAAATATTCTGTCAAGAATTCAGTAGGAAGCACATGAGTTTAAAACCTTCTCTTACTAAGTATGTAAATGTTAGTCAAATTATGATTGTGCACTGTATATAGTTTACTTCAAATGTGTGCAATTTGATTATTGCCATTCAGGGAAGCTGTCCCCTAAACGTGACTCAGTGACCCAAGAAAAACTGCACTGTATGGATACCACCTATGCAAAGTATGGTCTCTAAAATCTCCACAACCAGCTTTGGGATTTGTATTTATTTAGTTTTCTATCATTCCACTGATCAATACTCATTTCATAAGGGCTGGGGAAAGCAGGTAAGGAATGTTCAGGACAGAAGGAAAACAGTATTATAGTGTTTGATTATAAGTTTTAGTGTGTAGTAATAGAAATACGTCTCCTAAAATGTATTGAAATATAATCCCTCATCCCATACCTATAAATGCAATATTATTTGGGAATGGGGTCTTTGCAGATGTAATCAAAGGGATGAGGTCTGAATTTGGGTGAGCCCTAGACCAATATGGCATCTATTTATATAAGAACAGAAAACAGAGACACAGGACAGAAAATCCATGTACATATATACAGATATAAAGACACATGGATAAAGGAGAAAGAAAGTTGGTGAAGATTGTGGTAGAGACTGGAGTGACTGCCACAAGCCCACAGATGCCTAAAGCTATCAGAAGCTGGAAAAGGCCAGGGATTATCCTCTCCTAGAGGTTTAGAAAGAAGTATGACTCTGCTAATACCTTATTTCTGGATATCTAGCCTCCACAACTATGAGATTACAAATATATGTTGTTTATTGCCACCCATTTTGAGGTACTCTATTTCAATTGCCCTAGGGAACTAACAGATTTTTTTTAAACAGCAGGGAGTAATGTAGAAAGCAATCATATCTTTCAGACATAAAGTACAATCGTGTTATATTCCTAGGATTAGATTCAAAATAAATCTAGTGGATTCCTTTGCTGTTTTAGTTTATTGACAGAAGTCTTTTGTCAGACATTAACATGGAGAAAAAAATTAGTTAAATACCAGGATTATTGCCATATGGGGATATGGCATGTGTTTAATAATAAAAGCTTATGTATTAGAATGGAGCAGCCGGTAAGTAATGTAATACCTTAATTTCTCTCCCTGTTTCCTCAGGTTTCTTTTTGTTATCTGAGTCCTTTTATGGTTCCATATAAATTTCCATATTTTTTTGTTCAATTTCTTTAAAGAACATTACTCTCTCGCTCTCTCTCAGAAACTCCTCGTTATTTTAGCTTATTGTCCTGTGTTCCATTTTTTGATAAAATGCCCATGGTTTAATCGTCCAGATGGATTGTGATAGTATCCAGATCTCTGTTCCCATGATCAAATTCTTTCCTGATTATAGATACACACGTCATTTTTCTTAGAGAGGTTTTGTGGATACTTATAATTTACCAAGGCTAGTATCCAACATGTTCCCCTTTATAGATTCCACCTTTAATATATGGATTTTATCTGCAGTACTATGTACAAATAACATATCCAGGACAGAATGCAGGACAGAACTTAGTTGGACATCCTCACACGTGTCTCACTATTAAGACTCTCTTATTTACTAACATAAATGTACAATGACTACTCGGATTTATAATGCAAACACTAAATTGAATCAATTATCCAAAAAGCAAAATGAAACAAGTAAATCTACCATTAGTCCATAGATTATCCTCAAATAAGACATTTCAGACAAAAAATTGTTTTCCATGACTGAGATCAAATTTTTAATGTTTTACATCTGTAACTTGGTTGCATCATATCCAAATTTCAATTCATTATTTATTTACAATTTAACTTAATTGTATTCATTCCATCTATTTGCCTAAGATAAAACTTAAATTCATTATAGTTTTTTTTAATTTTTTTAATACTTTTATATTCATGAAATCTGCAATATTCACTTGAAAGATAACACTCATAATACTGCATCTTCTACCAATAATCTACCATATGAGGGACAAATACAGTTTTATCTTTATTTTGTGTGTTTACTTGCAATCAAACAGGCAATGTTTCAAAATAAGTTCAATTAAAACAAATCACAATATTAAATTAAATATATTGAAATAGAAACATTTAAAATTTTAACAATGTAAGAACAGAATCATTTTTTTCTAGTGAGAACAATATAACTATTTTAAAAATGAAGTCCAAGGAGTTATTTGACTAGACTTTTATAGCATTCCTCTTTACAACAGATATTCAAGAAGATTACAATATTTAGTTGTGATGTCTGTCAGATGTGATCATTGTCAAGAAAAGGAATAATATATTAGAGGGTTACCAATTTGCAAATCCACTGTCAATCATTCAACATTTCTTGCAGCTTGAAATTTATGAGTAAGAATTGAAATTCTTTTGAATTTAAAATATTCATAATTTCTCTCATGAAATAATCAATAAACTTGAGCATAAATCAGTAGTATTTAATTGTCATGGACTAACTTTTTTATAAAACTGAACCAAAATTTCTAGAGTTCAGTAGAATTATGCCTTAATGCAATAAAAATATTTAACAACTTCATTGTTAAATAATTAATATCTTTTATGTATTTCTAGGGCCATGTGATATAGTCATCACTAGAATTTGCATGAAAAACAATAGTTTAGAAAGAAACAACTTTTGTTGGTTCAACTTATCTCAATACATTATTTCTATTCTAGGCTGTTATTTCCTATGATCGCATCAATACCTTAAAAATATTTTCTCCATTCATTTGGGTTCTTCTAGTTAGAGCTAAATGTACAATATATTTGTCTTCTATCTGGCAAAATGGAAAAGATTAAATGAATGGACATGACCAGAATTTTTCTGCTTGTAGAAAATGTTTTGAATTTGTATTACAGAAATAATTTATATTTTCTGAACATATCTCTAATACTAAAAGGAAAAATGCCTCACCAATGATATTGCTTATTTGGTCCCTGAATTGTAATATTCATTATGGACTTTGAAGCAGGTTTAACAAGTACCCTGAGGATTAGTGCTATAGCAGTGACATTTGCGATTAAATAATATAAAATAACTACCTAATTGTTGGCAATATATTCCCTATTATATTACACACATTGCTTTTTAGAACTATTGAACTCTTTCTCTTTGCTCTAACAACTCAATAAATTTCACTAGGTTATTTGTTGTACTTTAATTCTGTCAAAATTGATGTTTCAAATTGTATGTATTCGATCCAGAATATGTGATCAGATTCAAATAATGACATTGAATAAGCTCACTTTTATTACCTAGTCATTAAAATATAAATTTTACATTGTTAAATTGTCTTAATTTTATTTCTGCTTGCATTTCAAGCTGGGAAAAATTACAACACTAAATGATAATTTTTTTAAAACATCCAGTGCTTACCCTACTATGCTTGACCTGATCTAAAATTTCTAATCTCCATAATTGTGAGAAATAAGTTATTATTTTTAATAATCTAAAACCATGACAACAAATTTAAAAAAATAAAGTCTATGTTTTCTAAACCTTACCTAATAATATTAATTCATTCATTTAAAAATTATTTAGGGTATCCCTGGTCATGAAATGGTTAAAGTCTCAGCACTATGGAGCTATTGCCAGACAAGGAGGAGTGAGTTCTATCCCTGGCTAGGGAGCTAACCCACATGGTGCAGCAGACCTCTCCTGTCTCAGCCACTGCTCTACTCAGCAGTGGATTTCAATAGATCTGTCTATTCTGCTCCTCACTCTGTCTCTGGTGAATTCTCTCAGCTCCTGGACCTCTGGCCTGTAGCCCAGTTCTTATGTGCATAAATAAATAAAAATAATTTTTTAAAATAAATAAAAAATAGTTATTGTGTTGTCCCAGGCTTAGTTCTGGGTTGTAGAGATTTATCAGTAAGCACAGCAGCCTCAAATATTTGGCAGAATTTTTCATAATCAGAAATCTATTTCAATATTTATCTATATTCAACAATTAATCACTAATATATTATGGAGAAAGGTGTGAGGAGAAAGAGGGGACCATATCTCAGGTCTTCCTGGGATACCAATATATTCTTTGTATAGTTATGGCAGCTTTTGTACACTAAACAATTCTTATCTCATAGAAGTAATATTGTAATCTTTTATAGTAAATAGTATTATATTTTTAATTCTGATTTATAATTTAATAATTGGCATTAAGCAGTTACAATGGGAAATTCATTTGTTGAAATTTTGTAAGACTGACTGAGATGCCTTTATTGTTTCCTCTATGGAAATGAAATAGTTTCCAAATAGGAAGGCTAATTGGGATTATTCAAGTGTATTACATAATACAGTCCCTGTCAAATAATAAGAACTTTGTGAATGTTAACATTTAATATTCATATTTTTTCTTTTTTCCCATAAATGTTTTTCTGTGTGGTTTATTATTCTTTTCACTCCTCACCATCCCAATGTAGAAGTGACTAATTGACATTTGTACTGCCCTTTACTAAGTGCAATTTTCTCCAAATGGTCACATTCTAGTGAATGTTTTCTATTTTCTGTGCATTGGTCATCTGGGTATTCATTCTCATTGCATGCTCCTTAATGCAGGTCTGAAGATTATGAATTCTGTTGCTGTAACATTCTATAATATTGTAAGACCTTTTGTGTCATAATAACCTAGTTGAATAATCATTTCCTTTTTGCCTTTATTGAATAAAGAATACAATTTATTTATTTTTATACTCAACAACATGACATAGAATCCAATATGTAATGGTCTCAGAATGAGCAATTATTGGATTGATTCAATTGTTAGAGTATTATAAAATTATGATCTTTCTACATGTGAAAGTCAATGTAAGTGTTGATATAGAGGTAACTGATTTGATTTCTATGGAAAACTTTAGAGTTCAAATCTCTTTTTCTTGAGTTCTATTTTCTAGTTTTAGTAAATAAAGAGGACAACCATCCTAATTTTCCTGGGTAACATGCTTCCTGGGTCGTGGATTTTCCACTGCTAAGACCAGAGAAATCCTGTGTAAATTGGAATGCAGATAGTCCTGCCTAGATAAACTACTATAATATGAGATTTGTTTCTCAACAGTGTGATTCCTACCAGAGTGTATAGGGGTTCACTTATGAGTTAAAACAATTGAATATAATTGCAATATGCTTTTATTGGGGGAATCTACATTACAACTATATAAACATTCAATTTAATTGTTATCATCCTAGGTTCATGAAGACAAGGTTTGCAAAATCAGCAAGAATGTTGACCTTCAGGTTCTGGAACTTCCTTTATTGCAGTCAGCTCAGGAAGACAGGTCTGTCTGCCTCTCAGGGATGAGCCTCCTGTGGCAGAGGCCAAAATCTGCAGAATGTCTTAGAGATTGCATGAAAGATAAGTTTAATTGATTGCTGTATTTACAGTGCTCACAGAGGTATGTTATCAGGAGTACTGGTAAGTTTTAATTTGGCCTTGGCTTCACTGCACAGCTAAGTTTTTATTTCTCTTTGCCTCAAATGTCTCTTTATCAATGTCAAGTGGACACCTTTTAATTAATAAGTTAAGTTAATAAAAATAACTTATTTAACTAGATAAGAATAATTATATTCTCATGTCTGTATATCTCATCATTAGTGGGTTTTATAAATAGCAAATGAAATATTTTATTTCTGATTTTGAGTATTTCCAAGTTAAAAAAGTTATAAGCAATCTGTCTCCAGGAAAAAAAAAATTAAGATATACCCTTGAAACGCCTTATGGTTTGTCTCTGATATGTGATTTAAAGCATTCAAATAGTAAATGGCAAATATTATTTTTTCAGTATTTGATTAGTATAATCTTTATATATATATATATATATAATTCAGTTAAAACTCTTCCTTACTAACTGCTCAAACTTTCAGTGTAACTTTAGAAGTAATGCTATATGCTCAGGAACAGAGACAATAAAATGAAAAATACTGGATCCATGTGTCCACTCTTGGACTATTAGATAACTGTTCGTTTTCTCACTTACAGAGAAAATGACAATATAATAATAATAGTAATAGAACTGATGATTATAAAGATAAAGAATATAGTTGATGTTTATAAATTTGATGGGAAGATGAAATGAATTGATTGACTGGAGGAGAGGAAGTGCTCTTTCTTTAGTATTTTTTTTTAACTTATTTTTTTTTTATAAATACAAGAGCCCCATAGGCCAGAGGTGGGGGAATGGAAATGTGAGAGGATCCACCAGAGACAGAGTGGGAAGCAGAACAGGCAGATTGACAGAAATACACTGTGGAAGGGAGCAGCAGGTGAGACAGGAGAGGTCTGAGGCATCACGTGGGTCAGCGAACTGGCTGGGGATCAAACTCATGCAGCAGTGGCTGCTGATAGCTTCACAGTGCCAAGACTCAATCCCTTGTGCCTTCAGGGAGACCCTTCCTTTAGTATTTTATAATTACATACAAATTTTCTTACTCCCATCCATACTACTTCTAGATATAAAATAGACAAATTTGTCCATTTCATTTTATGTTAGCAAATACAAATACTGAATTAAAAATCATATGTTGGTGCCAAAGAATATATGAACCTAAGAAAATAAGCATTTATCTCCATTTCAAAATGTGATTAAAGATATGTTTTCTGAAATACAGAGTTTATTTGTTTGTTTTTAATTTGTTTTTATGTAGAAGTGGGGTGCAGGCCAGCGTTGTGGATAGGAAGAGGATTCATAAGACACAAAATGGGGAGCAGAATAGGCAAATCTATTGGAATACACTGCTGAGGGGAGCAGCGGGTGAGGCAGGAGAGGTCTAATTCCATCATGTGGGTCCTCTCCCAGGCCGGGATCAAACTCGTGCTGCTGCACTGTACGTTCTTCACAGTGTGGTGCTCAACATGCTGTGCCACCAGGGAGGCCTCCTTTTATACAGTTTGAAGGCAAGGTAACATAGATGCAATAATATGCTCATTCCTAAAATATGTAATCCGATAATTTTTCACATATATTTATACCACAATCAAGAAAATGGACCTATTATTTCAAAAATTTTTTCAAGCGCCTTTGTAAACTTTGTTTCTCCTATCACTTTTTCCCATTTTTCAAATCTACTGCTTGTCATTATAAATTAATTTCCCATTTTTAGAGTTTCACATAAGTGGAATTATATAACTCTTTGTTGTCTTTTCCACTCCATAATTATTTGGAGAGTTAACACTGTTGTGTGTTGTCAATAGTTCATGCCTTTTTGCAGATCAGTAGAACCCACAATATGGATGCACCAGTCTATCCATCCACGTTTCAAAAGATGCATTACACATTTATTTACAGTTTCTCTTTAATAAGAAATGTTTTCATTTATTGATGTAAACATAAGGTGATTTATTATTGTATTGTTATTTACTATCTTGCCCATGTTATTTTATTCTCAAAATGTAAAGTAATTATAATAATTTCTCCTGAGAATTAAAGTTATCTATTTTTTCCATAAGGGTTTACTTTGAGTTTTTAATTTACTTTTGTCACACTTTATCTTAGCCAAAAAGTTGAGAAAAAATACTTTATTTAATTTTAATTGAGATAATATTTGGCTACCCCCAAATGCACTCACCACTAAAAAGCCATTAGTCCAACACCAATGGCCAGTGTGCTTCCTTCCCTCTTAGTTCTTAAACTTCTCACCTTGGTGCTTTATTTAGTTTTATATTTGAAAGATTCAAATAAAACAATATTTTTTTAAATGTGAACTCCTTATGAGCATTACAGTTGTGTACTTAATATTTAGTGAAATCAGTTAGAAGATACTAGAAAATGGAGGAACTATGTCAAGTAGTGTGGGACATCAATATTATTCCATCTGACCTACAAAGAAAACACTGCATTGTGAGAAATAACCCAAACACAACATGATCATTTGCAAAGTGTCTGTTAGGCAGTTTTTGCAAAACAATCTCAGTTACATAATATGTTCGAACCTGATATTATTTTCTTTAATATATTTCCATGTTAAAACTAAATAGTTTTTTCTACTAGTATTCATTTTATATATTTATTGAAGCTGTTTTTCTACTAGTAGAATGACATACTATGTAGGCACTTTAGAAAATGATGCATTTCTTTTGTATGTTTTCTTAATCAATAAAAAGTTACAAATTATTATAGGAGATAACACTTGTCTAGGAAATTCACCTAAAACATTAAATTTAGCTTATCAAATCTTAATTATAAATTTCAAATTGTATATCAAAAGAAAAAATTGAAAGCAAAAATTAAATCATAAATTTCACTAAAATGTAATGCATATATAAAATTAGGGTCAGTGACATCTACGTGTTTGTAACATAGGAAGAATAAATGAATAAAAGATTGTATTTTATTCAGATGTGTGGACACCTATATACAACTTCTGTTCTCCTGATTAAAAAATCATACTCAATTTTGATCATTCCTAAGATGTGATGCAAAATTGGCAAGAAGAAAACATTGGGGAAAGTAACATATGTTCTGTCTGTATCATGAACACCATGTAAAACAGTAAATGAGAGTAAATTTTATTTTCCAACAGATTCAAGATCCTTCATACTTTATCCAGATTTAGAACTGGACAAAAAATCAAAATTCCACTTACTCTCAGTCATTTCAAATTATACTTCTTTTTGCTAAGATTTTGGCATTTCTTCTTAATTTCTTGTCATTTGGAATTTAATTAGTGTGTTCAAGCTATTTTTTTTTTTAAACACTGAACAGCATTTTTTACCTAGAATAAAAAGCCCTTTTGGAAATCAGGTGTCAGTATCACCATATTATTTTCAATTATTGGTTTTTACTTTTAATACTTTTTGGAATTCTTTTGTAGCTTATTAGAAACATATCCAAAACACATTCAATCCTACTTGGCATATTGTTGAAAAGATTAAGTTTCAGACATAACAAACATGCCTTACTAATAAACATTAAGATAAATTGTGTCTCTCACTTATTTTTGGCAAGATATGGCATTTTGACAGAGAAATAAGATTATACACATACAAATTTTTCTTTACAAATCAACCTAGTCAAAAAAAGAAAAAAAAAAAGAGCAATACTGTTTACTCTTCAAGAGACTTACAGTTGAATTTATACTTTTTAAATTTTTTATAAGTTTCCAGAGAAAGACTGTTGAGGTTATTCTAAGATTTACAAGGTAATTGTTTTTTCAGTGCAATTATTCTAGGTCAATGGAATAATATATAAAATTTTAATTAATTAATTTATTTATGCATACAAGAACTGGGGTACAGGCCAGAGGTGTGGGGGTGGTGAGAGGATTCACCAGAGACAGAGCCGGAAACAGAACAGACAGATCAACAGAAATACACTGCTGAGGGCAGCAGTGGGCAAGGCAGGAGAGGTCTGCTGCGCCATGTGGTCACTTCATTGGCTAGGCAAGGATCAAACTCGTGCTGCAGTGGCTGCGGTCTGTTTCATAGTGTGTTGCTTAACACACTGCACTACCAGGAAGGCCTAAAATGGAATAATATTGATGTCCCACACTACTTGACATAGTTCCTCCATTTTCTAGTATCTTCTAACTGATTTCACTAAATATTAAGTACACAACTGTAATGCTCATAAGGAGTTCACATTTAAAAAAATATTGTTTTATTTGAATCTTTCAAATATAAAACTAAATAAAGCACCAAGGTGAGAAGTTTAAGAACTAAGAGGGAAGGAAGCACACTGGCCATTGGTGTTGGACTAATGGCTTTTTAGTGGTGAGTGCATTTGGGGGTAGCCAAATATTATCTCAATTAAAATTAAATAAAGTATTTTTTCTCAACTTTTTGGCTAAGATAAAGTGTGACAAAAGTAAATTAAAAAATCATTCTAATTCAAATTATTCTAAAACTCAAAGTAAACCCTTATGGAAAAAATAGATAACTTTAATTTTCAGCAGAAATTATGGCCTATATAAAGGAGAGGCTGCTCTCCCTCTGGAGGCACTCATCCTTGAGTCTTCCTGAGGTTTGTTGTCACTGTATCCTTTCAATAAAGTCTCACTGCCCTTGGCAGTGTGTTTTAGTCAGTCTGTCTGTTCTGCTCCCGCTCTGTCTGGTGAACCAGAGTCCTCTCTGGATTCTGGCCTGTACCCCAGTTCCTGTATGCATAAATAAATAAATAAATCTTAAAAAAAAAGAATGAAATGAGGAGTCATACCATAACAGTTATTTTTGTTTTGTTTTGTTTTTTAAAGATTTATTTATTTATACATACAAGCACTGGGGTACAGGCCAGAGGTGTGTGGGGGGTGAAAGGATTCACCACAGAGAGTGGGGAGCAGAACAGGCAGATCAACTGAAGTACACTTCTGAGGGGAGCAGTGGGCACAGCAGGAGAGGTCTGCTGCATCATGTGGGTCCCCTCCCTGGCCGGCAGCAGGGATCGAACTCGTGCTGCAGTGTCTGTGGTTTGCTTCATAGTGTGTTGCTTAACCCACTGTGCCATCAGGGAGGCCCCAATTAGGTTTTTAACAACATATTTTTTTTTAAATTTTGCTAGAAATCATTCATAAAGGATTCCCTGAACATCCAGACCAGAAAATGCAAACTCAGTGAAAATCTAAAAAAAAAAAGAAAGTTCAAATTAGATTTGGATTTCTCCAGGCTAACAATCAATAACAGCATAATCAATGCAGCAAGATCTATAGTTCTCTAGAAAAGAAAGACTACATGTATTTTATTTCCAGTTAAAATCCAATTCATGGTGAAAGGTAAAAGAAGATATGTTCAAATACACAAACCTCAATGAATTAGACCCACACCTTGGATTTTTGACAAAAAAATTACTGGGAAAAATAATTAGATAACAAAAAGAAATGATACAATAGATGAATCTATAGCAATAAGTAGAGAAAGAGAATCTAAGCACACCAATTAGTTTGCTATATAATGAGAATGTGGATAGTCTCTTTACATATTGTTTCTGTGTCTGTTTATATACCTTATTCTCTAGCTCACTTTTGTTGCATTCAAAAATAGAAATATAATGAATGAGAGAAAAATCTGTCACAATTACTGGTGAAATACAGGATCCTCTCATTAGCATAAAGTACAAGTTAAGGCGATAATAACTATTATTATTGGAAATTGTAGAAGTAAATTCTCCAATTAAATTTATAATTTTATAAAAATTGGGGAGCATGGAAATTGTTATAGTTACATATAACCTGAATTCTGTCTATTGACTTACAGGGGTTTAACCTTTTAGGGAGTTACTTTCCATATCCTTTTCCTACTGGGAAGCATTTATTTGCATGACTGAGTTGATGTGGATTTCTTATACCTTGATATCAACAGAACACAGAAAGAACGGCCAGCCACTTCATTATCTTAGGTGAGTAGTTGGCATGTTAGTATTAAGGTCTTCTTTCAAACTACTCTAGCTTTGCCAGTGTTTAGTAGTTGCAATTTCATGCATCATTTGTTTTGTTAATATTGATTTATTTTGTCTGCACTGTTCTTTTGTATTGTTTGCATGTAAGTTTCAATTACATTGACTATCACATGATTGCTTTGTTTGTTAAGTACCAAAGAAATTGTAAACCAATAATGTCACTAATATTTAATGTTCCCATGATGATAATTAATGACATTTTTTATTACCAGAGCAAATTGTTATTTAAGTCAGGGATGGACTAAATTGCACATATGGATAATCATACTGAAGAACCTAAAATGATTCAATGAAAAGGCAATTTAGTAAAGTCTTCAGCTATAGTATTATTAGACCAAAGTCAATAGTTTTCCTCCACTAAAAATCTTTTTGAAAATATAATGCAGGAAATATTTGCTTTAATAATAGTGATGCAAGAATAATGTGCCTAGAAATAAATTTAACAATAAAAAGGAAACATTTGACCTTTAAGAGATTATTGTCATGAATAATGTGACGATTTTCCAGGATGCCCTCTTCAGGGACAACACAATCATTTCACTTGCTGCTAAAAATACCCACAGCTTAATGTTCACACCTGTGTTCTCTCTGAAACTTGTCTTGGGCCTACCCCAAGATGATACCTCCTCCCATGTTTCTGACCCTAGTCATAGATGGTAGAGGAAAGAGAAAAAAGAGACCCATTTGAACAATGTGCTAACAGACAGATGGATAGGAGACAAGCACGCACATTTTATTGGATTCTTGCATGGACTTCACAAGGGAATAAAGATGCAAACAATTGATTAGAACAGAAAGTTTTCATACCTTGTAGATAAAGAAACAATACATTTGTGCAACATTGACAAGACAGAGGAGTTTGGGCTAGGAATAGTAAATGGTGATTAAGTAACAAGGAAGATAAAGTTTAACAGTTTGTTTATAAGGACATCTTGGCCCTAAATTCCTTTTCTGTGATGATAAGAGTCTTCCCTCTTCCTGATACAAGAAGTTTACTTTTCACATTGGAAGTATATCACTCTTATTTTTAGGGAAGAAAGGTGAGGGGGTAGAGGTCAGAGGGGCCTTCCAGCTTCTGCTATTTTCTCAGAGTCTTTCAGCTTAACATATTCCATATGACAGTGTAAAACTCAGTCCAACTGTTTGATATGCATACACAGCAAAATGCTGAACACATCAGCTTTTTAGAGTAGGGAAAGAGTTTTATTGTACTACTGGCAGTAAGGAGACAAAAGAATAGATCAAATCCATCACCTCTGTTTGTTAAGGAGGTTGGAGTGTGAATGGCAGGTAAAAGGCAGGGAGAAATGGGCCTTGGTTGAGGAGAGAAGGGAACTAGGAAGTGCATGGTACTCCTGCATACTACAGCTCCTGTTGCTTCATGGGTCTCCTGTTCCTCCCGAGGGGAGGGAATCTGATATGTAGTGCATGGGGGATTTGAAAGCCTCAGATATCAGAGGTGTAACTGAATGATCTCCATAAAAGGGAAGGTACTATGTTCTCCAAACTCCTTTTATAAGCAGCTGTCTTGGACTAGCTACTCAGAATTAGGAGGTAGAACTGAGTGGCCAGGTAAAACTAAGTAGCATGGATGGCAGATGGACTGTGGAGAGAGATATGTGGACAAGGATTTAATTGTTTCTTGGCTTTGAAGTTGTACCAGAGACTTGGGGAACTTGGAGGAGATCAGTGGAACAAAGATATGTGGAACAACTTGGAAGAGACGTGTGAATGAGACACCAGTGAAGAAGCTGACAGTGATAGTTACATCTTGATTTGTAGTTTGATTGTGCTCCTTTAGTCCCAGACTTGTCTGGCTCCTTTCACCTATTCTATTCTATTCTATTCTATTCTATTCTATTCTATTCTATTCTATTCTATTCTATTCTATTCTATTCTATTCTATTCTATTCTATTCTATTCTATTCCTTATTCTATGATTTCTTACCAGAAGGTGCCTTAGAATAGTGACACATTTCAGGCATTGGCTGCCCCACTTTGGGCCAACCTTGTTGAACTGAACATTTACTACAAGAGAATGGATAACTTTAGGTGTTGTATTGCAGTTATCATACTTCTCCTCTCTCTATGCATACTAATTCAATAAAAGTTTGTTCATAATAAGTCTATTTTGGCTTTGTTGCATGGATTCCTTTAAAGGGTACACGTTTGGGGAGGTACTGATACCCCTTGTCATATGCTAACAGTTCAAAGATACATCATCACATTTGATATAATTATATTTGGAACTTACCTCCATGACCAAATCCAACATTCCTATAATTTGTTAAGCCAATGCCTAATAATTCTTTATTTTTTAATTAGGAAAAAAATAGACCATAAACAACACTTTCTCTGTACATTTTTAATTTTCCAGATCAGACTAGGTTTGCTTTCTAGATATTATATTCATTCCACTTAAAATTCTATTTTTATAACATTGTCTCATTAATCTTTTGTTTACTATTTTATTTTTCCAAATTAACTTGACAACTCTGTGAGTTAGGGGTCATATTCATAATGCTCAACATGGTACTAAGGTTCTTAAATCAGAATCTGCCATCAAATGGATGTGCAAAATTTGTGCATCATTATTGAAAAATATATGGATGTGACTATAAGAAGGAAACAGAGGAGAATATAGGTACCCTCAATTTTCATATCTATAAAGCTCCTATTTTATATAAAGGGTTGCACTGTAGTTATCAACCCCTGAGATATCATCAGAACCCAGTCACTATGAAGCTGAAAAGGAAACCAATGAAATGTTCACATAGCCTTTTATAAGGCACAATATAAATATGGCAATAATTCCAAAAAGCCACACTGGGTAATGAACATTATATTTTATTATTCTTAAATTAGTCATTTAAAGTATATTTTAATTTTTTTTGCTAAATATTTCGTTACATTTCCCTGTTTTTACTATTTTGTTCCCTTTGCTTTATTAACTTTCAAAGAAAGTGAACACAATTTTAAGATAAAATCTTAATGGCTATTTATAGTTAACACAACTTAATAAGGTATAGAAAACACTCTTTAAGCAGTAAAAGCAAGATGCAAATACTAAGGATTACCTTGAAAATGCCCTAGTTGCTCTTTAAATCCCTTCAGCATTGGATTTCTTTAAGTTTCTGCTTTCCAAAAATAAATAAATAAATAGTTCTCAAATACTTGGTATTTTATTAGATTTTTATCTATGTTTTATGGGACATATTAAGAATATGGTTAAAAAATTCCTAAATGTTATTTTATATGATTTATTACTGGTTTATTCAGAAATATCTTTTTAAAACTCCTGTACACTATTTTTAAGCCTTTATAGGATAACTCCATAATAGCTAAATTCCCGATACTATTTTATTCTAAAATGACATTTACCCACCAGATGTGATTAACTTTGGGTATTTTATTGGGAAGTTATTATCCCTTCTTCTCTTCTCTCTCTCTCTGCACAATCATTCTATTAAAGTTCTTCCACAATAGAGTTTGCTTTGCTGTGAAATGAGTGGGAAGGGAAAAAGGAACAGAGAGAGACTACTGTAGTAGGAGATGGAGGAGTGATGTTGCAGGTCCTTTAAGGGGAAAAGCATATTTTTGACCACTTTTTTTGCTGAGTAAGTTCTGATTTTGCAAAATAAACCTGACCATAGCCTCACCAAGGTGTCATAATTAGGGTAGTGCTTCTTGCACCTGACATGAAAATGTGAATTGTGGTCAATTTGCAGTAATTAAGGAGGATCTCATGATAGAATGAGCTTCAGTCTTACTCCATAACACATTGTGAGTCAGCTTCTTTAGTACAGGCAACTCTTTATGCCCTTTATGCTGCTCCCCAAGGTGTCATTTTACTCTTGGGTTGAAGCTGTGACACTAAATAGAGGAATGGCTTCATCACAGGTTTCTTAACAGGTGTCTCTACCTTAGCATTATCTGAAATTACCAGAATTTTCCTACATTTGAAAGTTATTATTGCTTATCTAGACCAAGAAAAATATTTGTTTTCCCCCTTTTGCCATATATCCTTCAATAGGGAGACCCACATTATAAGATCCAGGATCCCAAATGCCATCCTGAAATCCACATCTATGAGGACTATACCTAGACAAGGTATAGTCTATATTGCAAATATAATGCAAGTGCCTTTGCATTCTTAACCATTTCAGGGTCTCTGTTCATTTACTTTCTAAATAAAATAACTTCCACATATTCTGAGACAATCTGGGAAGTGGTTATATGGTGTACATTTACTAAGTCAGAGTTAAGAATTTTGCTGCAGGAGGATAGGTACCATTTGCTTTGGGAACAGGGAATCTCAATAGGGAAATCATAAATTAGACTCTAAAGAAATTAGATTCCAGCCCACATCGGGGAAGGCAATCTACTTCACAAAGTCTACCAATCAAATGCTAATCTTATCCACAAACACTCTCAGAAGTGCTCAGAAACAATAATTATTCTGGGCATTCATGTCCCAAACAAATTAACATACAAAATTAATAATTGCAATTTTAAGACTAAAAAAAATCATATAGATAAGTAGATAAATGGATATCTCTCTATATATATTTACATATATAGAGGAGATATACAGATGTAAAATACAAAAGCATAAAGTATGAAGAGATCATATATTAATATGTTTAATTTGTAATGTGACAAAGTTAATAATTCTTTTATTTTGAAAAATTTAGAAATATGAGCAACTATGAAATATTTTAATTAGATGTATTCTTATAAAGCTAAAATGTTTTTTCTGCTGCTACATTTAACATAAATGCTTTCAACAATATTGTAAATCTTTAATATATTGCCCTCCATCTGACCAAAGTGAGGATTGTGATTTAATGTGATGACTGAAAGAAAGTGATGGTCTTCAACGTGTTCTTTCATTTCTGTTTAATGAAAATATAGGAAACTAAAAGTACAAGGCTTGATAATCAACTTTAAATCATACATATTGAATTTACATTGTATAATTAGGCATTAAATAGAATGTGCTTGTCTTATGAAGGCAGATTCTCATAACAAATAAATTTCTGCATGAGAACAAGAAACTTTGAAAAATTTAATACTTGCAAGTCACTGATTTTTTGCAAATTATTCTGGCATTCTAGTCACTTAAAAATATATGTGAGGTTAGATTTGAAAGAATTAATTGTATCCATTCTTTAGTAAAATATATGGAAGTTCCACTACATGTCCAGCACTAATCAAGACATTGGGGTCACACCTCTTGCGAAAAGTACAGTTGTAGCCTATGTACTTATGAAGGTCAATACTAGTGCTATAATGTAATTCTTTAAGTAATGTGACTGCGATTGATTAGATATTTGTCTCAATGTTTCTAAATAGAAGAATATGCTAACGAATATCAGCCTGAGAATAATTCATAATTGGTTCAACTTATTAAAATGTTTCATGAACTATTAGGTTGTCTTTATCTTCTTGGGCCTCAGAAAAAAATATAGGTAAAGTTATCAATTGCTTATGAATATTCAAAAAATTTGAATAGCTATTCTGAATGACAAATAATCAATCGATCAAAATAAGATTCAGTCCTGTGTTACCTATAGTTTAACAGTAGTTCAAATACTGCTTAAGCTGTTAGCATGAAGCTTCAATATGGGGGATTTTGATCTGTAGGTCTCTTTATTCTGTGCATTGATATTTACATCAGAACTTCAAGTTAATGGCAATAGTTCCTGTAAGATTTTGTATTGATTATTCATCTTTTATATATTTTTCCTATATGCCTTCTGCCATTCTCCTCAGGGATACTGAAAATGGAAAATGTGAGATGGAACCTTGTTTGTCTTGTTTGATAATGAAATTAGACAATCTTCCTTTTGGATAAGATTACTTTCTTATCATTTAATAGAATGATGCCAAATTATAGTTGATAGCAATTAAGTATTGTGTCAATCTTTGATTTCCATCTTATGGATTTCTTATTAAAATTACAAATCAACATGAAAACTGAATGTCATTAAGAAATTTTTAATTTTTTTTTTTTACTGTGACTTATTTCTGAAGGGCGAAACTTTCTAACAAATTTTGCTCAACCAAGTAAATAAAATAATCTATAGAAGTGGTTGAACAAGAGCTAGTCCTCTTTGAAAACAGATAATTGCTTAAAAAATATGCTAAGAAATTTATAATAGAAATTACTGTAATCGCTTAAAGAAAAAGACATTTATCTGCTTGAAAGTTATCTATGGGACTTAAAAAAGAAAAACACTCTCATAACTACCCATTTATTACTTAAGACTGATTCATAGAACTTAAGCTCGGTAGGTGTTTTGTTTTTCTGTTAAGTATAATTAAGTGAAAGAGTGGTGGTTCAAGGCAGACTTATAGGATAGTATTTTTTTATATATATTAAAAGAGCTCGTGTTCTTTTTTTAAATTTAGAAATTAATTTATTATTTTGGTCAGACAATGTGCAAAAATATGCAATTAATTTCAAATTTCAACTATCAGTAAAATATGAAACTATAAAATATTTATGATTATGAACTCTAGATTCACATTAGAAAAATATTTCAGTAGATGTAACATCATGTTTTGATTTTCATTTTATATTCTTGGAAATTCATGTATAGCATATTCACAGCATCTAACAATGAATTTTAATGAATAATTAGAAATATGGATTCACAAATATTCATTAAAAATGCATGACTGTTAGAGAGTTATGAAAAGAAGGATTGTCCAAGCTTAACAGACGTATTTTTTTCCAGACATAAAGATATTGACCTCTTTTAAATATACCTTATTAGCAAAACATTTTTTTAAGGAATGGTAAAGTTGCTTAGAGATAAATTTAAACATAATTACATTAAATGCAGTCTCTTTTTTTGTAACAAAATACTAACATACCCCAAACTGACTTCATTAGCAAATATTTTGCTAAGGCAGGATAGGATAGTAAGATAGGAAAATATACATTCTTTGTTAATCATTCTGTAAGATGGAAAAATCTTAACACCTATCAGAAAACTGTTGAAAGCTGGAGAAAGTCAAATACCTGACACAGTTTATCTTGTCTTTCTTTCTGCTATGAATAAACATGAATACTCTATGAAGAATGGAGAGTTCTCCATTCCCTTAATTATGGGACAATGTTGATAATTTCTGGTGAAGACACAAACAAGATGGAATTTTTCAGTAGTGAAGAATTAAATTAATAAAGAACCAATAAGAACATTTTATTAGCTTAAAATTGGAATGCAGATGGATCTGGATTGGGGGTGAGTTTCTGTGTTTGGACCACATAGCTTTTAATTCATGACAGCCTCAAAAAAAAAAAAAATAGATAAATCCTGAATCTCCATTCCTTACTGTATTTTTCTTAAACCTTTAAAAGGCTGAAAATTCTAGAAAAAGTAGATGGATAATATGATTAGCAAGAATTGTCTCCTAATATCTTGGCAAGCTAAGAAAAAAGTTTGAAAAAAATTAATCTGGGTTGATACTAAGGTTATAAGAGATATATATCTTTTGCTTAAAAAATATTCAAGCTTGGGTAGAATGGGAAAGGATGAATTAAAAGACTTTTTATTATAATGTGAGGGTATTCTCTAACATAAAGTGACTGTTTAATTATCTAAGATAATCACTCTTGTTTTTTTTTTTTTTTACTAAATATTTACCATTGATGAAAGTGAGTCTAGATTAGGTGCTGTTACATGTTTACTGAATATTTTTTTCCATTAAGAATGAAAATGCTTTTCTTGACTATGTAAATCTGCCTTCCTCAAATTCCCTTTCTATTAGCTTTACTATCTGGCAATTTCCTCTTTAATCCTTACTCTTTATTAATCTATAATTGCAAATTACACTTTGACACTGCCTCTGGTTAAAGGAGGCTACTACTTCAATAGAGGGGGGGATTATCTTGACTTCTGTTGGGGATGAGGAATTGAACAGAGAATTGAATATTTAACTTTCTCTTTGTATGAAGATACACTTGCATTTATATTTCCCTACCTGCTCATATAATCTGGTTTCCAATGCCTTTTTCTCCAAAAGTTGTACAAATTCCTTAAGAAGTCTCTGTTTTATTATCCATTTTTGTAAAACTAAATTTAGATGAAGACAACCATCTATCATTTCCTCATCTGTACAGATGTAGCTACATCCTGCAGTGTATCATAAGGAAAATGGATAGAGCGGTAGCATTTGTGGTTGTATTATTTTTATTCAAGTAGAACAGAAACCTTATACTTCCACACAGTTTATTTACCATGTAGATATCCAATCAAGGTTATCAGCAAATAATCTTTCCTCCTACTCAGGGAGAGTAGAAGCAATGGGATAGACATAGTTTCTACTTCTTCATATAAAAATCTGCAAATATATAAATCTACCTACAGGCAGCTCTCAAGGGTCTAGTTGGGGAAGGAGATGGAAAAGGGATGGAGCAGAACAAAGAGGGAAGGAAGCACACTGAACTCTGGTGGAGGACTCAGTTATTTGGTGGTGGGTTTGTAACAGTGGTAATTCTTCATGGGGTATCCCCTCCAATGTTACCTCAGTTAAAAAATAAATACACAAATATTAAAAAAAATAAATTATTTTTTAAAATCTACCTAAATTTACATGAAACTGTATTCAGTATTTGATAGCCAGCTAAATGGTAAATATTGTTAGGATTTCATTAAACACATATTTAGAAATATACAATGTGAAATAGGTATTTTAAATAAAAGTCAGATATACAATTATGCAGTAAGAATCAAATTTATTAAAGTTATATAGGAATATTGCACAGGAAATAAGGTTCTCAAATACCAAACTATTCAGAAGACTTTTAGTCAGTTGTCGAAATTTTGATTATATTTAATTTTCATTCTTATAGTTAATGTATTTTGAGTTCTAACTCTCCAAATCCTTCAAACCCTGTTTTTGGTTTATTCGATTAGTGATTCATCTTAGAAAGATGTTATCACGTTTCCTCAAGTTGTATGGGAAATATTTCTGTTCTTTGAAAAGAAAGTTTTTGTTTTTTATTGGCTCAAAATATTGTTTAATCCGTGTGTTGTCTTTTTTTATTTTACTTTTTGTTTATTTTACTGAAGGATATAAAGTCTTTTACTGATTTTTTCACATAGCCTCCTATCCTAAATCTAGCAATGAAATGGATCACTAGTGAGAGGGAAAAAAAATATTTCTCAGGAGTATTGAATTTACTATATAGAAAACGTTTCCCTTTTATCAAATATCTTCACTTAATGACCTATGACATACATTCTATCCAGATTCACATAATAGGCAAGTCTAGAATAAGTAAGTCAAACTGTCAACTGAGAGAAGTTTACTTTTACAACCAAGGTAACTTTCTCCCAAAGAATCTTAATTATAGGTGGTCACATCTTACTTCCACATACAACTAAATATTGGTAACAAATAAACAAATGTACTGATTTGCAAAGCCTCCTCTGTATTCTGCACGAGGGAGATTTTTATAAAACAAGATAACCCAGGCAGGTAAGGTTTTAAATTATCCACATTCATGAGTTAATAGATTTTCATAGCAACTAATCTTTCCAGTGTATCCATTTGAGCATTAGTTATACAAAGAGCACTTTGGCAGTGTTTTATTTTAGAGTGTGATGTCTAAATGCTAGCAATAAATATTTTAGCAGTTAATGAATGCTTCAAGAATTAATACATATTTCAGTCTGAAAAATAACTACTCTTTCTAACTTCATCTAAATAATGTCATGTAAAAGAAATGCAACTAAAGAGGCTAACAATATTTTAAATCCACCAGAATTAGTAGAGTTAAAAAAAATAAAAGAAGAAAATGCTGTGGAGAGTTTGCAAAAGAAAAATTCCAGGTTCTGGACATTACAGTGAATTTGGAAGCTATTACCTTTCTTTCATTGAATTTAAATGATACACTTTTTCACATGCACTGAATGTAAAGATGTGTTATAACAATGGAAGTTTTAAATAATATCAAATTTTATATAATGAGATTCAAACACTCCTAAAATGATTGATTTCTATGTAGAATTGCATATGCTTTATATTTCTTTTCTTGTGACTATGGAGAGACTGAGCTTTTATTAGTTGGTTCAGTCATTTAGTAAACACTAACTGTATCCAAGTTGTTACATATTCCAAAGGCTGCTTGCATGATATACATGGCATGTGTAATAATACACTGAAGACACAAAATGTCCTTCCAAACAAAAATGAAACTTAATTTGACACTTAGAAGTGAGAATTTACTAGTACATTTTGCAAACTGTAGGATTAGTAAAGCTATTTTTGCCAGATTAGATAAAAAGTATGTGATGTTAACTTGGTATTAGTCATAAATTCAAAGTCAAGGCATGCTATATATTGACTACAATGTTACCTCAATATCTGGAACAGATACAATCTTAATATTGCCTTACAGGAAAAATAATAAATCACTCTTTCATATGTAAACATTATTTAATCCATCTTTAATGTGTAGAAGATTTTTCATAATCATTACTATTTCTTTTTTAGTTTGGAACACTAAATTTACAGAAAAGTTCAACAGTTTTCATATATTATTTGGAAATCTGGTGATAAGAATCAGCATTTCACTATCACTTATTTCTTATTTTTAAAACCCTTAGATATGTTTATATTTGTTTCCAGAGTTGTTAACCTATGTTTCTGTGAGAAGGAAACTTACCAAATACACTAGAATGGTTATGTACAGCTAGTTATTTTGCTGTAACCTTCATGTTTCCATTCAAAAAGTCTTCTAGTTTTACTTAGGTCATCTCAATACAGCTCCTTTTTCATCCTACCCTCTTCAGTAACTTATGGTAAATGTTTGTAATATAGTTCAATTCATTTTTCAGCTTATATTTCATTCGGTGACATTAGGATTTCATTGTTACTCTTTTTGATTAATAAAGATTGTATATTAAATTTATGTCTTTTGAAATGTATTTCTTAAGTTTGGATAAATTCACAGAATGAATTTAGTATAATATAGGACAGTTCCATGGCCTTAACATATTCTCTCTCTCTATCCCTTTTGACTTCAAACCACATTTCACTCCGCCAACCACTGGTAACCACTCATTTTTCTGTTCTTATAGACTTGCTTTTCTGGTAAGTTATATGTCTGGAATTTTATAATCAGCACATTTTATTCTGTTTGTTTATTTGGAAAAATGCATTTAGACTCAACTGTGCCTCATATATACCAACATGTTTTTTCTTATCCTTAATAGATATGTCATTGTACAAATGTAACAGTTTTCTTATCCATCCCTTGACGAAGAACACCTTGGTTGCTGTGATTTTTACTATTCTGAATAAAGCTCCTGCAAACAATCATCTGCAGGTGCTTGTATGAACTTGAAATTTTAATTTACTTGAATAATTGTGCATGGGATTTTTGAATCTATAATGAATTGCACAAAATTTTTCAAACTGTCTTCCAAGGTGGCAATTCTATTGTGATTTTTCACCAGCAATAGATAACCCCTTTTTGTTCTGTTTGTTTTTTTTTTAACTATTTTCAAATCAAAATTCTACCATATTCATCATTCTAATTCAAGAACTCAGCATAGTGTTTCTTTTTTCCTAATAATACTGAGAATACTAATACTTGTGATCATTTATTAAGTTACTATGTAATAATCACATTGTTCAATCTTGAGAATACACAATTAAAAAGATAAGTCAAACAAATTACCTTAAATGGATTATAAGATTTAATTTGAAAGAAACTCTAAAAGTAGATATATAATATTATTGTAATTAATGACAGTTTTACAGGGAAAGTTTATGAAACATCTCTAGTAAGCATCCTGTCTACTCTCATAAATCTAAGTGCTGGAGACAGGACTCAAAACTAGATAGTCATCAAATGAAATCTAAAGATGTTATCAGCTTAAGTAAATCAAAACACTATTAGAAAAACCATATTTATATTATCTCCACAAATGTATCAAGTCTGGAGTACACAGGACTTAAATTTAGAGGATTATATTTAAACTAATTAAGATAGTAGTTTTTAGAAAAATCTGAAGTGTCTTTTCTTGCTCTGAAACAAGGAGTTTTGCAAACTAGCAGATTATATAATCTTTCTCTGCCTCTATTTTTTCCACTGAAAATCAACATTAGTAATAGTACTTATTTCATAAGACCTGTAGAGCAATTGTATAAACTTGGTATATGTTAAATTTTATCTATTAGTATGTTAACAACTATTTATTTGCTATTTTATGAAAATAAAAATTAACTGGACATTGATATTTTAAATTATCATTTTATCTGAATGTGTTTGTAGTGAATCACAAGTGGGATGGCTGCTATACAAATCCCCCTATAGGAGTTGTTTCAGTGGTACACAACAATATCAGGGATTTTGGAGATCCAGCATTGTGTTGGATAAAGGATGTGTGGAGTTGGAGTCCAGAGCAGAGGCCCAGTGGAGAACTACAGGAGCAGGAGAGCAGTGAAAATTACTGGCTTCAGCCTGAGGTGTTCAATCTAGAACAATCGGGGCCTGAATATTTGGGGTAGGGATAGGGGAGCCAGGTAGGATCACATATGTGTCCTCTTATTTTTTTCGTTAATGAACTGGGGTGTAGGTCAGAGGTGCAGTGGGTGAGAGGGCTCACCAGAGACAGAATAGGGAGAACAGGCAGATCTATTGAAATAAACTGCTGAGGGAAGGAGTGGGTGACATAAGTGAGGTCTGCTGTGCCATGTGGGTCAGCTTCCTGGTTGGGGATCCACATAGGCCAAAGTGGTGATAGTCCTGAGACTTAATTCCTAGGCCACATGGAAGGACCAAATGTGTGCTCCTTTGAGACAAGATGATAATTTGTAGCCTGAGGTTATGAAATTTAAAATACCTGACACTCCCACCACCAGTATAAACCAATCCAATAACAGAACACATTTACTGACCAACGTTTAATTAAATACTATGATTTTAATAATGGGAGAAAGCACCCAAGGATAAGGTTCTGTATTGAAAAAGCAAAAACAATATCCCTGCCTCATGGCCCTGTCTCAGTTATAAACCAAACCCAGAGCTGAATTCAGTGCTCCTGCAACACAGAAGTTGAGGCTGTCATGAAGTGGAGGAGCTGGCCTGGGGGAGGGGATCAGTGTGGATCCCAACACACTTAGATCCTTGATGCTCATTGGAAGGGAGTCTGGGGTGACCTACAGCATTGATTCCTTTTCACCTGTTGTTATTCCTGTCTTCTGCCTGTTTTTTAATTGGGTTGTTCTGTTTGTTTGTTTGTTTTTGTATTGTATGGGTTATTCATATGTTTTGCGTATTGGGCTTTTATGAATGTATGATATGTAAATATCTTCTCCTAATGAGTAGTTTGTCTTTTTGTCATGTCATTTCAACTGATTTATAAGATGCTAGGGAACAAAGAATGCTGAGAAGCAAAGAACAGCCTAGTATTCCCTAAAATAAAATATGGAACTGTTTTGTTTTGAAATATTAATTACTTTTCTTTTTGAGCTTAAATTTACATTTGAATCTTTGTTTGACAAGTAGGAATCAAAGATATTATCATAAAGAATTGTAATTTAAATTAGGATTACTAATACTTATATGAAAGTGAAAAATTCAGGGGTCTGTGATGTGAAGGCAATTAATATAGTCCAAATTTCCTTTAAACTGGAAACCAATGTTACTGAATAAAAATCAATAAATTAAGTAATAAATAGAAATAATGCTATAAAATAATGTTTTTTACATTATCCTATTTTACAATGTTTTACTAATAATCACATAGATAACATATTATCAGTAATAAATTAACTATAATTTGTGAATGGTACTATAAATCCTTAGCATATAACGGAACATAAAATGATACACAAACTGACAGAAAATTGTAACTTGTATCTGAAAAAAAAATGTTCTAAATGTTAACCTAAAAAAGAAACATTGTGTTCATACTCCAGTTACCTTGTCTACAGGTCATTAGACATTTACAGAAGGTATGATGATGTTTTCAGAATCTGTAATATATTCATCCCTAGGTACAGTGGAGCATCTGTTCTATATTTGGGCTTTGATTCTTCAAGTTGGTTAAGCTGCTGAACATGCACTTCTTTGGTACCTCATTAATTTCAATTCTATTTTGTTGAGTTGTTTCAGATGTTTAGATGATTGTCATAACTCAAATATCAGTGATCAAGTTAAACTGTAGATATTGACACCTCTTCTCCCTAGTTTTTGGCAGTCATTTTCTCCTCCTGTCAGAGTTAATTACCTGTCTGTCTAAAACAAAACTTAGAAAGACTTCTGTGTTCCACTTGAATAAACATTTTTATGATAAATGTAGCTATATATGTATATATATTTATATATGTACATTTAGCTTCTCACTGTATTTCCTTCTCTGACAACTTTCCTAGAATAGCTTGGCATTATATAAAAGAAAGAAATAAAGAGAAACTTATGTGGTGATACATGTAAATGTAGCTTAATATCCAAATTACGTATTTCAGAATTAAAATTCCAGGAGTATAATGAGTTAGAGGTTAACCTAGACATAATTCTTCATGCCCTTTTTAACCTATACTAACTCCCAGAGTTAAGAGTCAATAGGCAATTTCATTCTAATTTATTTTTCTGTCTCCAGTTGAACCCTGGTATATTTTCCAATATTTTATAGTAATTCAAATGTGTTTTTTCAAAGATAGTATATTTGAAAAAAAATTTAGGTTATACCATGTCAAATCACATTAAAATGATATCCACTGAACCATGAGTAAGTGTACCATGAAGTCAACACGAAATCCAGACAGTGTCCATAATTAAGCCTACCAGCACATATAAATCTTTTGCTAATGTTCTCATTCTGAATTTAAGAAGCTGTTTTTAAAAATATACAGTTTCTAACATTTTTAATCATTGAACATTTTTCTGTCAATATTATAGACTGAAGGCTATAAACCTTAACCTAAACTGCAATATAGGGCTAGGTTATATTTTCTATAAAGTTTCTGATTCTAGTTACTTTCATTAACTTTAGCCACAGCTAAACATAGTGATTATTGTAGATGTTTTCTCCATTTGTTTTTGTTACTACAAACAGTAATGGAATGGTCATAGAGTATGTTGTAAATTTAATAACATTTGATAGAGAGGATATAATCAGAAATTCATGTGAACAAATGGTGTGATTTATGTAAGTAAAATGCACACAATTCTCAGTTTGAGATAAATGAATGTTGATTCCCTTCCAGTTGAAAAACAAATCATGTATCTAAATCTTTCTTTTAAAGTTTTTTTTTGGGGGGGTTGTGAAGAAGAAATTAGTGTTTCAACAGAAACTCAGTAATAATCTTACTGGTTAGTCTCTTAGGCTAGATTTTAAATTATGTCAGAGAAGTTAATGGGCTTTTGTGGCCAGGTTTAACATTCTATCATTTGATAACTGTTATTCTATTTGGGCATTAAGATTTTGATATGTGTTCTCTCCTCTGACTACATTCGGTGTTCCACTGCTCTAAACCTTATCCATTTGAAATCATAAATAAACACACAAGAGAGAGGGATTTCTTTTCCACTCATGCAATTGTGGAAATGAGACAAGTTGAAAAAAAATTATTATAGAAAAGACCAACATATTGGAAACAGGGGAGAGGTAGAATCCAAGTCCAAAGACAATCTTCTGGTTGATTTTTCTTATTTAGAGAAAGTCAGTAATTTTCTATTAACGCCTTCAACTGATTGAATGAATCATCCCACCCCACCCCCAACATTAACATAAGGGAAATTTGCTTTACTGGAAGTATACAAAGGTAAATTTCAATCTCATCCAAAAATCATCTCCACTGAAACATCCAGAATGCTTGACAAAATATCTTAGCAACATGGCCTAGTCAAGTTGTTTCATGAAATTTAAATTAACCATTAACACTCATCACTACTTCAAATGGGAATTTTGCAATCCTTGTGTTATGAGCATACCTGTATACCTACAATTAAGGAGCCTACTAATTGATCTTGATTGGTTCTAGAGGATCTCTATATTAAGTGACTTTAAACTTTCTGTTAATGATAAGATTAGGAGAATCCTAATTTGTCTTTTTAAATAAGATTTACCCCAAAGATAATGATATTATGCTTTATGAATTAAGGATTAAAAAATACATTAAAAAAAGTAAAAGACAATATTTTTGATGTCAAATACTGCTTAATAGTTAATATTATCTACCTCAATGAAGACTCATCACTTGGAATATGATAAATAGATGAATAATATATATAATATACAAAAGATGTAATTATTAGCACTTATTAATTTTCAGTAATACTTATAAATATCATTGACCATTCTATTATAAAATGTTTTCAATTAACTAATGAGGGTTAATCCTAAAAAATGGTGAAAGTTTATATATATATTTTTTAATTTATTTATTTATATGTACAAGGAATGACTGGGGTAAAGGCCAGAATTGTGGGAGGTGAGAGGATTCACCATAGACAGAGAGGAGAGCAGAAGAGGCAGATGGACAGAAGTACACTGCTGAGGGGAGCAGCCAGCAGGAGAGGTCTGCTGGGCCATGTGGGTCCCCTCCCTGTCGGGGGATTGAACTTGTGCTGCTGTGCAGTTGATGCTTCACAGTGCGACCTTCAACCTGCTGCTCCACCAGGGAGGCCCGGTGAAAGTTTATCAATGGCTATAATAAAATGATTAAATTAAAGATCAAATTAATGGTATTAATGAGATAGAATACTAAATATAAAATGGAACGGAGGCATAAGATGACAAAATTCTAAATTCTCTTGGGTATTATACAATTAAGTTTATGATTTGGTTATTTAATGTAAAAATCGATCATATAGATATATATACACAATTTTCTTTGTAACTCAGGACATTATTAATGGATATTTTTAAATGCATATCTTTTGCAATTTGATCTCAAGAAAATTATATCTGGACATGAATATACATATGTCTGTATACATATATTATTCATATTATACATATTATTAGCTAGGGTATTTACATTTATTATTAATTTATTAAAATTAGCTACAAAATTTAAATTTATAATTATTAATTAATTAGAATGTACAATTTAAAAATTGTTTAAGTTGAATATAGATTAGGCAAGATCAAGAATAAAACATGTTATTACTTATCTTTAACTCTTCCTATTTTTTTCATTGCTTCTTTCAGACATTCACCAATGTGTATATACACAATTTCTCTTCTACTAAAAATTATTTTCTAAGAAAAGTTTCCTAGAGTATAGGATGCCTAAGCAAAATTGTGAACTGTGAATTGGAAATTAGCCAGGTACAGGTGGTGAAAGGCTTTTAAGCCTATAAGCCTAGAGCAGCGTGTGCAAAGGCACAAAGATGTAAGAAAGCATGGCCTAATCAGGAAAATGTCATTAGTCAGCCTGTCACAGCCTAAACAAGGAAACAAAAGAAATAGGCCTTATCTTTATGGGTAGTTAATGACTATGTAATTTATAGCAGAAAGTACAGCTATAGGAGAATGCACTGAGAAATTGTACTAATACTAATACTGCTATTGTTATTTTATTTGGGGATATATTATTTAAAACCAGGGAAGTGCTGAATATATGAATCATTTTGTTGTTATTGCTATGAGAGGATGAGTCACCTTGTGTATATCTTAAGTCTGTGGTATACATGTGCTAAACAAACATTCCAAGGTCGCCATGCAATAATGAATTTTTATTTTTTTCCTTGAAACTAAATTTTGATAGGATATTCATCCTGTCATTCTGTAAATGTTCTCTCCTAAATCCAGTCAATTTTTTTTGCAAATGTTCTGGAGAGCTAGTCAATCATAATTCGTTTTTTATTCAATAAATATATATCTAATTCTACCAGAAAGAGTGATGAGAACTGAGCCTGTTGCTCAAAAAGTCAGTCCTGATCTGATGATATTTATATTTTAATTCTAGTGTTTCAATTTTAGTGTTTATTGACTGAAATGCTCTTTACCACAATCCCTTCATGTATGAAAACTTTTCTTTATCCATGTTGTATTTAGGGCCTAAGAATCTTTACTAAAGACAGCACATGCCAACTTCTTGAGCTGTTTTCCTAAACTAGTGTCATCTGCTCCCAGTACTCAGGGGTTCAACAGATATATTTTTTTGTTTATTTATTCCTTGACACCATTCTCCTCATTAAGAAATTCATCAAAGGTATTCTTCATTTTCTTTTCCTCTACATGAGCAACCTGCTCATGATCAAAATAATCAGTTTAGATGTTAACAAAAGAAGAGTAGGTTTTTTGTTTTTTTTTTTTAACAAATAAGTGAATTTCTAAAATGATCTTTGGAAAGTCCATGGGGCATCTTACTGAAAATCAGTAATTTTTGACCTAAAGTTGCATCTAACTTTTACTTTACCAAAACAACCAAGTGGACAATTATCAAAGCTTTTCTAGCTGATAAAAGAAATGAAGGGAAAATATAAAAACAGTGACAAAATAAATATTTCACAAAATTTTCCCACCAAAAATATAGGATAAATATCTATTTCTTACTTACAGAGAAATCCTGAGCCTGTGTAATTTTACAATCTAGATTCTTCTTAAGGTGTACTAAATGTTCTAATATGTACAAGAAAAATATCAGATTAGAGAGGGAAGATGGGATGATGGTGGGAGTTAATGGTCTGGGTCTTCAATTGTAGATGTCTGACAGCCTTAGTGGGCTGTGCCAGTAGTCACTTATATTATAGGTTGTGGACATCACTGAGTTCAGGCAAATGTTACATCTGAAAGAGGAAAGAGAAACACCCAAGGAAGTTAGTCAACAAAGGACTCTAGTAGGTGATTTAGGGTTTTGGAACAACTGGGAATGGGCATGCAAACAGCTGGTAAAGTGGGCATGCCTGGTGGTGTATGGGCTTAAGTCTCAGCACTGTAAAGCTATCAGCAGCCACTGTGGCACAAGTTAGATCCCCATCCCCAGCCAGCAAGCTGACCCATGCCGGGGTGGCTGTCTCACCTGTTGCTCCCTGATTCTCCCTTCAGCAGTGTATTTCAGTAGACCAGCCTTTTCAGCTCCCTCTCTGTCTCTGGTAAATCCTCTCACCCTCCACACATCTGGCTTATAATACACCCCAGTTGTTGTATGCATAAATAAATAAATCTTTAAAAAAATGACTGATAGTACAAATAATTTGAAATTGATTTATTTTCTTGGGCACTTCAGTGCTTATTTGCTAAGAGGAAAGATCATGAAATAATACTAATGTTTTTACACCATTACTGGGTGCTTAGCACTGTTTTAGGTATTTAATATGTATTAACTTCATTAACTCTGTGAGGTGACTATTGTTTTTAGATCCAATGTTCAGTTAAGGAAATAAAGTACAGATAGTTAAATAACTATTCTAAGATCTGGCCAGATAGTCATCAGTCAAACCCAGTGTTGTGGTTCAAGAGTATAAAGGTTTAACCAGGACTGGCAAACTTGGAGGGAGGAAATGCTTGTGATTCATAGCTAGGTAAAGATAATGATAAAAAAACATTCTTTGAAAAGTGGAAGCTGATCTTGTACTTTCCGTAGACTATGCTGTTCTTATTATGTTAAACATAAGCAATTTCACAGACTATCAACATCTGATAATGTTGCATTGTGACCATAATGGATCCAAGCAAAACAAGACCATTCTATAATCCTGTCTGAACAGAAAAAACATGAACTGATGTACTCCACATAAATGACCAGACATACCTCACCCTGACTAATGGAGTGATTTCTGCTTGTATCCAATATTCCTTCATCCTAGGTAAGACTAATCAAGAAGCAATTATTTATTTTTCCTGAAAACATCCAAGCAGCCCCCAAGCTCAGATTTTAAAACTCAACTTAAATTGAATAAACCAACATCTATAATAGATTTTTTTCTTATACCCTCATCTTGAGACACCCCATGATATGTGATCTTCCTTTTACAACAGTAAATAAATCCAATTTGTTCAACTACAGGGGTTTTTCTGATGTGGTGGTCTTTGTCTGAAGGAAATTGGTAATAACTTTAAGTTGTTATTTGGCTATTCAAAATTAGTGTATGTGAAACTAAGTAGTGAGGTGACATAGAATGGTTACAAACAAAAATAATGCAAGAAAAATAAAGAAGCAAAGAAGATTGGAAACGGATATATGGCGGGGGGAGAGAGAGAGATAGGCTGAAAAGAATGGACATGAGTGTTGGTGAATATGTGGAGAAAAAGGAACACTTACCCATTGCTGGTGGGCATACCATTTCCTGCAATTCTATGGAAAACTAGTTTGTAGAGTCCTCAAAAAACTAAAAGTGGAAGTGCTATGATTCAGCAATATCAATCACTTCTAAGTATTTAACCAAAGAATGTGAAAAAATGACTATGAAAAGATTTATTTACCCCTGTGTTCATGGCAGTGTTATTCATAAATAGCCATACTAAATGTCCATGGGCAGGTGACTGGTTAAACAAATTGTGGTATATACACTCAATGGAATACTAGTCAGTTAATAAAAAAAGATGAAATAATGTCTTTAGGGACAAAATGAATGGATCTTGAGTTGATAGTGCAAGTTGTAATAAGTTAGAAAGTGAATGTTACCAGATGATTTCATTTTTCTGTGGAATATAAATAACCAAAACTATACCCCCCAAAAAAAATTGGCAAAAAAATAAATAATTAACACTTAGAAATTGAACGATCTAATGGTTCCCAGAAGGGGTGGAAAGGAGGGAGAAGAGAATGGGGAGGAGATGAAAGAGGGCAATGACACTGGAGTTTTGGGGTAGAATGAGTAAAATATACATGTGTGTATGACATGAAGTTATACTCCCAAAATTATGCAGTTAGGTAAATGACTGGCAAATTAATAGCATTTGAGAAAAAATGAACAGAACGGAGGGGGAAAAAATGTTCCTTTTAAGGTGAGGAACTGGAGGAAAATTATCTTCTTAATGATTATAAACTTTATAAATCATTACTTCTCTACCATTAATATTGATAACTATGTGTTAAATAACCAAGAATGACTTTAAAGAGGGATGTTATCTCTTCTAATAATAAATTTTACATTTCCTTCATTGTAAATTGAGATATGTTCAACATGAAAATAAAATGCAGATTTAGATGCAGAATGTGCTTTTGGCATCACCAAATGTCATACTAACAGTCAAATCTGCAAATTTATGAAGGAAGAATCAAGCAAAATTAATTTTCTATATAAAAAATAATATCAAAAACATAGATTTCCATGTATATTATAAATTGTGTAAGAAAGCATTATTTCAGAGGTGACTTAAATAATTTAAGAGTTTAGAATTTAATTTTCAAAGTATAATATATATGCTTATTTCCTAATAAAATTATGATGTAAATAACTAAGTTGTATTTCAAGGATAAAGCATGAAAATGGCTACTCATTATTAACATTAATAAATTATATTTATATTATTATTTTCACATGTGATTTATTGTAGTGCTAGAAATTATATTCCAAAATAGTTCACCATTGTCCTGTCTTTTTCAAATACCAGCATTAGCACATAGATCTAATTTGAGAGAAATGACCTTGGGAATCTCACTTAACCTTGTTTTCTCCAGTGATGAGATCATCAGATCAGTTAATTGTCATCTCAGTTAAAAAGCAAACTAAAACTCTGATGAAATTAGATTCACTTTAGTTTTCATGAACAGTTTTCAGTAAATCACTCTTCACCCGTGTGCATTTTGATTTTAAGAGGTAAATGCACGATGAATTGTGCTTTGGTCTTTAAGTTTCATGCATAGGAAAAATGACCTGAATCTATATATGCATATATTTGTATGATGCAGCTCAACATAAAACCCTTCAGTTATATTTTACTTTGATGTAAAATGTGCTAAAGATAGTCCACTCGAGATAGAAAACAATAGGAAATAAAACAAAACAAATAAAGACCAACTCCCCTTTCTTTCTGTAACATTTAGGGAAGCAAAATTCAAGGAAAGAGATTCACACTCTTTATTCATGCTACACAGAAACTTAAAATGAGAATAGGAGTTAGTTCTAACTTTTAAATAAGTGCTGCTTCTGCTATTTTTGTGTGTCTGCATGAGTGTGTGATGCATGCATACATGCATGTGTTTGGGTTGAAATTTTAAACAAAGTAATTTAATATGACTGAATTATATATAGTTCTTATGGAATACAATACATGCTAAAAATGCAAATCTGACAATGATAGTTGTAAATTATATCAAGAAAACTCATATATACCCAGAAACATAGATTCCATTACAAAGTCATATGTAAAGGCAGAAAATATGTAGTGCAAGCTGCAATGTTTATCTTTTGCACAATGTATAATATGGGGAAATAAAAAGAAGTGTTGAACAAGATATATGATTTTTTTTCTGTTTTACTATTTTTTATTACAGTTTCTCTGATTTTAAATGGCCATCCTGAACTTTGTAGTCATTATTAACTATCCAGTATTTTTAAAATTTTATGCAGTCTTTTAAAATGTTTATTCTACTAAGAGCCAACAAAGCATCTTTAATAATTTTGACTGATGTCTTTCATTAGCTTTGAAAAATTCTCAACATTGTTTTTTAAATATTTTTCTGACTCTTTTTTTTTTTTTTTTAAGATTCATTTATTTACACATACAAGAGCTGGGGTGTAGGCCAGAGGCACGAGAGGTGAGAGGATTCACCAGAGATAGAATGGGGAGCAGAACAGGCAGATAGACTGAAATACACTGCTGAGGGCAGCAGCAGAGGTGGCAGGAGAGGTGTGCTGCGCCATGTGGGTCTCCTCCCTAGCCGGGATCCAACTAGCAATGCTGTGCCACAGATACTTCACAGTGTGGTGCCCAACCCCTTGCACCAGCTGGGAGGCCCTCTGACTCATTTCTTTCCTCCCTTTCTGGCATTTTTTGGAGAATTACACATACATTAAATATCTTAACTGTTTTTCTTATATCTCTTATGCACTTGTTTAGTTTTGTTTTGTTTTAATCTGGGGTCTGTATGCTTAAATGTTGATATTTCTTATAAATTTGTTCTTCAAATTCACTACCCTTATCTTTCATCCTTATCTTAAAATAGAACAACTAATGAGTTCTTATTTTTGTAATTATGTTTTTAAGTTCACAAGTCTATTTCCACTGCTCTTTTAATATATTCATTCCTCTCATCTTCATATTGTCATCAATTATCCCAACTTTTATTTCTCTCCCATAGAAATTTATTGGTTATTAGTTTCTTTTGGGTAACTCTAATAGCTAAATCACTTGTAATTTACCTTCCTTTTTCCTCCTTCTCCTTTACACTTGTGATCATTTCTTTTCCTCCTTAACTCCCAGTGCCTAACAATCTCATTAGTGTTGAATTATGAATATTATGTATAAAAATTTGGAGATTCCTGATGTAATTTTCTCCTGTGAAGTTTCAGTTATCCTCTGTTCACCATAGAATGTAGTGACTTTTTATTTTAACAAAACAGTAACTGTGCAGACTCAAGTGTGGTGTGTAGAGCTGGTAAGTTTCTGACTACCTCTGGTACTTGCATAACTCTTTTTTTTTAAATTTATTTATTTATGCATACAATGCACTGGGGTACAGACCAGAGGTGTGGGGGTGGCGGAAGGAATCCACCAGATAGAGCAGGATGCCGAACAGGCAGATTGACAGAAACCCACTGCTGAGGGGAGCAGCAGGCAGAAACACACTGCTGAGGGGAGCAGCGGGCGGGACAGGAGAGGTCTGCTGCGCCATGTGGGTCCCCACCCTGGCCAGCGGCAGGGATCGAACTCCTGCTGCAGTGGCTGCGGTCTGCTTCTCAGTGCGTTGCTTAACCCACTGCACCACCAGGGTGGGCCCTGGTACTTGCATAACTCTTTGGTCTTTCAAATATGATCTGTTATATAGCCCATGCATGGTGCATGCTAGAATTTCGAAAACTTGTATATATCATTAAATTGTATAATTAATTATTGTAACTTTGATGTAACAGTATTTCACACAGTTAACATACTGTGACTTTCATGTTTTAGATTGATTAATTTATACATACATTCTATTTGTTTCACTCTGATTAAGTCAGTCTTTATGATTAAAATCAATTTTGTTCATCCTAAAATTTTCAAACAATTTGAATCCTTTGAAATGTATTCCTTACTTGTCTTTCAGTAATTTAATTCCTTCAAGGTGTTGTCTTTAAGTCAAAAGTTATTTCTTGTTCCTAGTTGCTTTTTTTCTCTTTTCAGTTCCTTCTTGTTTACTCATCTCTATCGTCTTGTGGATCTTTTCAGAAGGTCAGTCTCTTCAAGGTAAATAAAATATCTTTTTAAGTGAAAATCTTTTATGAAGCTTTTACATTTAAAAAATATAAATCTAATTACATTTAGAAAATATAATTCCAAGGAGTTAATATAAGAATTGATTGCTTTAGTTTAATGTTTTGGAGTCCAGCATCATTTTACACTGTAAATTTTATACCATTCAGTGCAACAAAATATATTACTTCTATCTTTTATTATTTTTTATTATTTTATTAGATAGCCAATGAATGTTAATTTGTGACACCTGTAATAACTACTTATAACTCTGTTGAAGGAAGTCAGTCTTATATATGCACAAGGGATGGTTTATGCTCAATTTGTTATTTATCAAAAAATAATCAAACTAGAGAGTCCCTTTGCCAAAGTTAATGTATACCAAATATGATACATATTAACACGAAAGTGCATTACTTGAACATACATTTTCTTGATTTTTTGATCAATTATTTGTGGTAATGGTTTTCTTTATTGTTTTAGATATCAAGCATCATGTTACTTATTTGCATCATTTATTTAAACATTTCACCTCTTTTGTTTTAAACTTTGAAAAATCAGTTCTTCATGTATTACTCTAAATGTTTATATTTCGCCAGAATAGTTACATAGCAATTTCTATAATAAACATATATGTATGTAAAACATTGTTTTCAGAAACAAACATACAAACAAAGATGCCTCCCCGGTGGTGAAAGGGGTTAAGTCCCAACACTATGAACCTATTAGCAGTCACTGCAGCACAAGTTCAATCCCGGCCAGGGAACTAACCCAAATATGGTGCAGCATATCTTGCCTGCTGCTCCCCTCAGCAGTGTTATCTGTCAGTCTGCTTGTTCTGCTCCCCAGTCTATCTCTGGTGAATCTTCTCACTGCCCATCCATCCAACACCTCTGGTCTGCACCCCAGCTCTTAAATACATAATTAAATAAAATAAATATCAAAAGAACCCAATGAATATTACTTACAATTATGATATGATAAAAGGCATTTTAAAATTGATATTTGTCAAAATAAGTAGAATGAGTTGATACAACTAGAATAAAAATCATTCTTCTTAAAGTAAAAGTTTAAAAGTTACCATTTTTTAAGGAGAGGTGAAAAAATAGACTTAAAATTTGAGATGAATGCTAATTCTTCCCCTTTTTAGCATAATTTTCAATATACAGTTATATACTTACTCTTTATTGCAGATTGTATTCTCTAGCTACATTTTCAAATGTTCATATAATTTTTCATTAAAACTCCAGCAAAAATATTAGAATTTTTTAAATCCTAGATGGTTTGCTTAATGGTCTTAAAAATATTAAATTCTATTCAGAGTGTATCATACTGCATAAGATAAACATAATAAAGTGGGTAAAATAGAGAAAGTGATTATTTGATAGTTTTTATGAACACTGTAAGTAAAGTGGGTAAAATAAGGCTATTTTTCACCTGCGACAAGATAAACAGCTCGTACTTTGAGATGCTGTTTTTCCACCATTCAGACATCTAGTGAATAATAGGTGGGGCTTGCATTTGTAGCTATGTATTGGTGTGTGGTTATGAGTGTAGAGGGGGGTAGGCAGAAAGGAGAGTTGCTGTTCTGCCTCTCTCAGTGTTGCAGTCTTTCGCCCGCCGGTGTGCATGGTTCCCTATCCCTGCATTAAAGGACTGCAAAATTCACTTAAGGCTCTGTATTCTCTTATTGTCTGTGGAAACTGAAAGTGAACCTACCTGGCCTGGAATGGTTGTACACCAAATGACGTAGATAGCAGGACAGTTTGACACAGAGGGCATGGAGCCCACTGCGAGCCTGGGAGAGATTGAGGGAGACCATCTATGAGCATGTGGTACTTGGTGGGCAGCCTCCTCACCCAGTTGGCACCACCCCAGGAATGGCCAGAGGTAGCTGAATCCCCGTGGCAGTTAGAATAGGTCCTGTGCAAGCTAGAAGAGATCTTGGGTAAACAGAGTGCCTACAAGGTGGCAGGAGCTGTGGGGTGGGCGTTTCTCACAGCTCTATGAGAGTGTATATGGAGAGAAGAATCCAAGGTCTGGCAACTGCTGGATAAGACACAGGCACTGCAAAAAGCTTGAGGTTTCTAGATAAAGAAATCCAGGGAGAAAGATATCCAGGAAGACTGGATGGGAAACAGATCCTGCGAAAAGTTTATGGTTTCTGCAGAAAGAGATCTAGGGAGACCAACCTATCACTCCAGAGACACCAGACTCCTCCTTCAGAGAAGAGGAGGAGGAAGCAGCTGGCCCCTTGATCCAGATTTGCCTAGTAGTGGAAGAGAGACCTCCTACTCCAGAGACATACGACTCCTTTTCCAAAGAGAGTTGGAGAAGACTGGCCCCAAGCTCCAGGCTTGCCCGGTGGTAGCAAAGAATGTGAAGCACCAGCAGCCCATTGCCCTAGACGGTCAAGCTGCTAGGCCACCAAAGATGGTGGAGTTCACTACATATGGCCCATATACCCATGCAGAACTGGTGGACTTGGGTAAACAGTTCTGTCAGAAATCAGAAGAATCCTTGACAGCTTGGCTGCTGTGTTTGTGGGACATGGGTGTGAATGGAATCATTTGCATGGCATAAGAGACAGTGAAATTTGCTTCAGTGACCCTGCACCTATCATTGAGACAGAGGGTGCTGAGCAGCCGGCAGTCTGGCAAGGATGAACACTCTATTGGAATGATTAATGGCTGCCGTGTGGGCCAATGTGGGAGATATGCCAGAAACCATGAGTAAATGGCAAACATACGCTGAGCTTTTGCAGGTACTTTGTGAACTGGGAATGCGGCAGGCTACTATAAACACACATGGTCCTGTCGATGAGCATTTTATTGTGAGTGTTTTACTGCTGGGATGAGGGGTTTGGTATTGCAAAATGCCTCTCCATTCTCATTTGGGTCTCCTTTGGCCACAGTGGTAGCCATCTTGGGTGAAGCTGAGAACTAGTGCTCTCAAAGGGGGTACAAGCTGCTGTCAACTGACTGAAAGGGATGCCGAACAAAGGCAAGTAAGCCTCTAAGAATATTAAATTTCCTAAAGTCACTTGTATCTAATGGGGGAGAATCTACAGAGAGTAGGTACAGATGGCTCCAAAATGCATGTACAACCCAAAGCATAGCTGTTAAAGTTATGGATACAATTGGGAGAGGACCAGCAGTTCGCTCCCATATGAAGGAGGACAGTTGTGAAGGGCAAAGCTGGGAACTCCAGGCCCCAGACATTTGCCCAGGACTATTTTCTGCCAATCCCCATCTAAGGGTAGGCCCTGCTCACTTCTGAATAGGATGAGGTCTAAGGGAGAGTCCACAGGGAACGGGTGGGGATCAGAGATCATACGTGGACTTGCTACCCACTGGTCCCCAACCAACCAACATGGAAAGGGATTTGACATTAGCAGATACGAGAGCAGAGTGTCCTCTGTTATATGGGAACCCAAATAAGTTTCAAGGGTCTGCTTGTTATATTGACAGATACAGAGCCCAGAGTGTAAAGATGATGGCAGTGAGAGTACCCCTGGGGATTGGGTGATTAACCCCAAACAAGTGTAAAGCGTATGTGTCACCAATCCCAGAGTGCACTCTGGGGATGGATGTACTATGTGGCTTGTGGCTGGATGCCATAGCCTGAGAATTTCACCTTAGGGTACATTTGGTGAAGTCAGTAGTGTCATGTAGATGCTGAGCATTCAACCATATGACTGCCAGCGTCTAGGTGAGTGACCAATACTAAACGATGTCAAATTCCAGGTGGCTAGAAAGAGATTACAGGCACAATAGCAGAGCTGGAGAAAGTGGGCATATTGCATGATGCCTGCAGCCCCTATAATTCACCCGCATGGCCAGTGAAGAAGCCTGATGGTTCATGGCATATGACGGTGGATTACTGTGAGTTGAAAAAAGAGATTCCCCCCTTGCATGCACCAAATGCCCCTGGCAGACTCGATAGATCATCTGAGCTTATCACTTTGTAGCTATCTAGCTAACGCTAGTCAAGACCTGTTTGTCTTCCTGTGGGAAAGCTGAAACTGGACAAGCTGCATCCGCAGGGACACATGCGCCTGTGCCACAGGCTGGTAGCAGCTGATTTGGCTTGGTGGGAGAGACCCACCTTGGTGAGCTTCTACCATTATATTGATGACATTTTGTTCACCATTGACTCTCTTGCAGATTTGGAAATATAATGTCAGTACCTTTCCTGCTGACGAAACCGAAAACATGTGTCTGGACAATCAATGAAAACAAACTTCCTGCATACAGTGAAGATATGGTACACATTTAAATAGCTAAGTTGGTTAAAAAATGTGTCAGGGGCTGATAGCAAAAATAGATATGAAGGGCCTCTCTGGTAGTCTAGGGGTTAATTCTCAGCATCGCCACCATGACAGTCCACTGTGAGGGACTCAGTTTGATTCCTGGCCTGGGAGGAGACCCACATAGTGCAGCAGACCTCTCCTGCCTTGCCCACTGCTCCTCTCAGCAGTGTATTTCAGTTGATCTGCCTGTTCTGCTCCCTATTCTGTGTCTGGTGAATCCTACCCCAGCCCCTGCACCTCTGGCCTACACCCCAGTTCTTCAAAGCAAAAGTAAATAAAATCATTTTTAAAAAATGGATATGAAAACTATAGTGAAAACTGGGTTTTCTGAAACAGTCAGCATGGTTGTGTGGCACTGTCATTGTTCATCTTATTAGGTAGTCAAATTTTAAATATATAATTAGTTCTTTATTAATTTGAAAAATACAAAATAATTATAATTACCCAGCAAATTTTGGGGGAAGTTTTAACCTAAACATTGAAAAAAGTCTGTGCTTACTTCAGTAAAAATTGACTATTGCTGGTGCAAAATCTTGGAAATACAAGGTTATGATTCTGTGTTAAAGTTTTAGAGTAAAGGAAGATGGGATCAAATCTCGTCCCTGTCACATAACACTTGTGTAATTTTGGAAAATGACCTAGTGAATGAATGCATCAGTGCCCTTATGTGTTAAATGAAAATAGTAATAGGAAATTGAAGATGGTAGATGAATAATAGTATTTTGGATAATGCATACATGAAGTCCTTAAACAGTATGAAACACACTAAATGCCAATATACACATATTAAATGCCAAATATAGATTAGTTATTATAATTAAGGAAAAATCTGCAGTGAGAATAATAAAGAGCAACTAAGACAAATTCAAGGAATATTATATGTGGGCTACAAATTTTACAAGATTTGTAAATGTCAATAGTATGAATTTCACAACAGCTTTGGAGATTTGTCATCTCAAATATATGTGGCATTACTATCATTTCATAAGAAAAAAATCATAAAAGCTGTTATTAGGCATTGGTACTGAGACTGTATACCACAAGTATAAATTTTCTGATCCTTGGCCCAATGATTACACACCTGGAACATCTAATAATCTATAAATTGCATGGCAGATCTTTCTCTGAATACCTATTACAAAGGGCTTTATGCATACTTGAGTAAGGCAGTTTGAAAATAAGTTCGATCTTTAATTTCAAAAATTCATGCTATGAATAGTTATTTATAATTACATGTGTATAATTTACTTGATCCTTTGCTTGTCTTACACACACATCAATTTTATGCTTTTCAATTTTTGTTGAATATTTTATTGATATGCATTATTTATATTTATAATGTTATTTTTAAAGATTTATTTATTTATACATACAAGAACTGATGTGCAGGCCAGAGGTGCAGAGAGTGAGAGGATTCACCAGAGACAGATGGGGCAGATCCACTGAAACACACTGCTGAGGATAGAAGCGGGCAAGACAGGAGAGGTCTCTGCTCCATGTGGGTTAGCTCCCTGGCTAAGAATCCAACTCGTGCTGCAGTGGCTGTGGATAGCTTCATAGTACTGCATCTTCACCCCTTGTGCCACCAGGGAGGCCCTATATTTATAATCGTAATCTTCAAACGTTAATTTTAAAGGTGTCTTGCAAATGCAGCAATGGCAAAACTATAGATGTGTGTTCATGTATATATATATATGTATGTATATATTGTGTATATGTATATGTATGTATCTATGTATTTGATATATCTGGCTTTGCTTTTGGTTTCGTTTTATTTACCTAAAGACTAAACAAATCAGTTTGATGTGTAACCTTGTATCAATCTATTCTGATTCTACCTACGTGATCAGAGTCATGTCAAACACCTCACCTAATACTTCTGTAGTTGCTATTACACTCTTTTGCCATAATCCCATTACTCTACAACATATAACATTTTAGAATCTAATTCTAAAATGTCATGTGCATTTTCATAATTATGTACAAAGTGTTTTATCTTCTCAATTACATAGTGAAATCATTATCTAAAATCATTTCTTTTATTTTACTTATAACTCTCCAGATTGGAACACATAGTATAATCATAGTTTTTATTGTATGATTTAAAGGTGAAAATAATGCTCTAGAAGCATACATTTAATTAAATCAAAACTGATTCTTGTGTTATGACTACTTCTAGGGAATGTTCTGAGTTTGTTTTTATTTTTTCTGTTTGCTAGTTTTGTTTTTTTCATGTACTATTAAGAAATACTTTTAGAATTTTTTGAGAAAGTGAAGTCAATATACAAAAAGATACTGGGAAACTAGAAATTTGTAGTATGACCTATTTTCCAAAATCCAAGGCAAAAACAGGACAAACTAGCCTGAAAATTAAAGACATATGGAGTTTGGGGATATGTTACAATTTTCTATAAGTTTACAGTTATTAGAAACAACTATTTTATTTAAGTCTAAGGTGAAAAAAAGTACTATACTCCCATCTCTCTGCACTGTTTTCTACTTATACAGCTAACTTGACATAGTTAGAGATGTAAGTGCAAAGTGACCAGCTAGTCACTTGATAATGTCTCTACCATAAGTGTCTTTATCATGGTATAGCTGTGTGAACAACAGCTCTGAAATTGCTAATAGACTGATTTTGTTTAAAATATCCTTGTCATTTATACATCTGAACATATATTACCCTATATAGAGCCCTGCTGATACTACATTGCATCTTATTACCCAGCCTACCCTCCCTCTCCACTCAATCTTAGCCATCTAAATAAATATAGGGAAAAATATGACATTTTTTTCATGTATTTTATGTAACTGTTCCTATTCCTCTACTTATATATATTTTTCATCATATAACTTTAAAATATTCCTTTCTTTTTCTACATTCCCATACTTTACCTCTGAATACATCATCATATGAGAATACAAACACATCAGTTCTTTTCAAAAGTATTGTTCTCTTGATCCCATTATCTCCAATATCCGTAAGTAGTTTTCTCTGATACACTTTTCAATATAATGTTTTTAAAGCGTATATAATAGAGCCCTCCCTGATGGCACAATAGGTTAAGCAATGCACTATGAAGCAAACCACAGCCACTGCAGCACAAGTTTGATCCCTGCCACTGGCCAGGGAGAAGACTCACATGGCGCAGCAGATCTCTTCTGCCTCTCCTCCTGCTCCCCTCAGTATTGTATTTCAATTAATCTGCCTGTTCTGTTCCCCATTCTGTCTCTGGTGGATCCTCTCACCCCACATACCTCTGGCCTGTACCCCAGTTCTTGTACGCATAAATAAATAACTCTTTAAAAAAATAAAGCTTATACAATATGCCTATATGTGTAAAACATTAATATACAAAATCATAAAATGTTTTATTATAAGATATATATAAATTTACTTTATTAAATGTATATCTACCTATTCTACTTTTTCATAGCGTACTCATACAAAAATATGATTTGTCAGGATTATGAATAATCTTTATTTTATCTTTAAAAATTATGGAGTTTTTTTATATTTAAGCTCTCATTAGCATTTCATGTACTTAGTCACATCCTTATCTTCATGTGACTTTAGGGACACTACTCTCTACTGGCTTATTTCCTGCTCACCTGATATTGTTTTCTCAGTTTCCCCTCATCTTCCAGATCAATAAATATTACAGAACCCCAAGGCTTTTTTATAATCACTTTTTCATCATTTGCAATCCTTTCTAGTGTGTTGGCTTTAAATAGCACATTTAAGCACATATTATTTCCAGATAGGCATCTTTGTTAAAATATAGGTTGGCTTTATATGTATTTTCTGGTCCTCAACAAAAAAGTTGTATTCAAAGATATAACAGTAAGAGAGTGAACTAAATGTATAGCATCAGCTCTCTATATACCTCTACCTCCTCTGTCTCATATTCTCCCTTTTGACCATAACTTCCAGATATGCATTCAAGATGCAACCCAAGATGGAGGCTATGCATATATTTTCTCCCACTTGCTAGCATGTCTTTTCATTTCATTGACAGTTTCTTTTATTATACAGACCTTATACAACTCATCAAAAGGAGAGCAAATAACTCATCAAAAATAGACAGATAAAATAAATGGACATGAAAAAAAATGGTCACCATCCTTAAGAGGGAAATATAAATAAAAAATGAGATACCTCTTCATACTTTTGAGAATTGCCCACATCAACAAATCTGAAACACCAAGTTTTGGTGAAATCATTCTGTCTACCATTACTATTATCATTGTTATTTTTCCCAGGAATGAGTTGTAGAAGATTATTAATAAATAGCATAAAACTTCAGGACAGATCATCAAAACTTTCAAAGACTTAAATTGTATTCACTCTTCATATATTACCATGTACATACTGTTTCTTACAATTCCTACATCATTTTGTATTTTATAAAAATAGGCACTATGGGAGTTTTCCTGGTTGTGCAGGAACATATCAATGTTATCAAGCTATTGCTAGTCACTGTGGCATGAGTTCAATCCCCCACCAGGGAACTAACCCAAATGGTACAGCAGACCTCTCATCACCCACTACTCCCCTCAGCAGTATATTTCAGTAAATCTGCCTGTTCTGCTCCCCACTCTGTCTCTGGTGAATCTTCTTACCTCCCACACCTCTGACCTACATTTAGTTCTTGTATGCATAAATAAATAAAAAACTTTTATTTATAGTATATATTATGATATGGAAAAGAGATGATAGCATTTTTGTTTATAAATCCATGCAATTTTTTTAAAATAGGTATAAAACTATATCAAGTCAAATTAGTGGTAACAGAATTATTAATTTTAAAGTGTTCTGATTGATTTAATCTTAGCCAGAAAAAAAAGTCTTTGCCTTGGAATTTGGTATCACTTAGGCATATATTTGAAATCTCCTAGGCACGTATTTTTGAAGGAAATCAGAACTTTACATAAAATCTAAGGGAATATTTTCACATGATATTTAAAATGTAATATTTAAAAGTTATACCTAAAATATTGTACTGATCCCTGGTATTAACATAATAAAATTTATTTATTATACTGTTCTTAAAAATTAGAAACAAATTATATGCTCATCATAAAATGAGCTATTATATTTATTTATTCTAGATGATAAGTGAATAAATAAATATAAGATGTATTGGGAACCTGGTGTATGTCGGGCAACATACTTAACAATTTTAATTTCAATATAGTTTGATTTTTAATGCCTTTATTTTTCTAAAATTCAGAATAGTAATTCTTGCATAAGGAATTACTGAAATATTCCCTGGCTTATTACTGTGAAGGAAAATATTAATGATAGATGGATAAATAAAGGTATCAAATCATTAACTATTTTTCCTTACCTGTGTATACTGCACTCCTTTCATTTTTAAGAAAAGTATTACAAACAAGCAAACAACAAGAAATAGAAAAACTTGTAAATAATACCTGGGATTTATTTGTAAATCCAAACATTTATAACACAAACCTGCTATGTGAAAATACAGTGCAGACAGGGCTTATTGCAAAGACAGCAAAATTGTATGTACCTTATCTGGAGAAGATTAAGAAGTACCAGATAAGACAGGATTTGAATAAATGAATATATACAGAACTGTAGATAATGTAAACATTGGCAAAACTGTCTTAGTCTGGAGAAGACTGTTTTGATATAGCTAAGAATGTAGGCAGTTTCAAAACCTGCAAAAGCTGTTCTAGTTTTATGAACAGAGAGACTCCAAATTATACTAGAAATGCTCTAAGCCAAGCATTTAAAAATGGTTAGATGGTAAATTTGATTTTATGTAATTTTACCACAATAAAAAGCACAACACAGCTTAATTGACTTCATAATCATACACAAATATGCTCAATATGTTTCCTTTTAAATAAAATTTTTATTTTGAAAAAAATCGTCAGCTAGAACATTTTTACAATTTTTTTCTAACCTTATTTAAAAGCCTTATATCTCATAACTATCATAATTTTTACAATTACTTAAAATTAAGTAGGTATATGGGCACACATGCACATAGGCACATGCTTAGAAGGAATAAAAAAACATTTCCATTCAATATCTGGAATCACTTACTCCTCTGAATGCGAGGGGAGGAAAAAAAATAAACATTGCACATTTTTACAATTAAAATAAGGCAATCAACTGTAGCACAAAAACCTAGGTATATTTTTAAGTTGTTATATTCTTATGCAATGCTACACCAAGTTACAGTGAGATATTTTTCTAATACAAATAGTCGATGCTTATTTCCTCATATACCTTGTGTACAACAGACCAAAAAGAAATGTGATTTGTTCAGAAAACGTTTACTAAGAACCAAATCTGTTAGGCACTATTCTAGTTTACAAGCACCAATAGAATGTTCTGTGGTGGATATACCAGGCTCAGTTCTTAGGTACTGACTGCCTATGGCAATAAAGCATTTGAAATGAGAGTAAAATGACCAAAAAATTGAATTCATTAATGTGTTCATTTTCAATTACTTGAATTTTGATTTTAATATTCATATATGGCTAGTAACTTCATATGGGGAAGTACAGTTTTAGGCACTGGGATTTCAACAGAGAACAAGAGACAAAGTTCTAGCTTCCAGGTAGCCACAATGCTATTAGGATCAGTCAAACAGTAAGGGCATATACAATTCACATATTAGGTGATAAATACATCTATAAAGGGGGTCAAGATAATCAGAAATTTAAGAAAGAGTTCTATTCAAAAGGGGCTGGAGGGAAATGCACAAGGACATTTTCTGTTTCCAGTCATTCCTTAAATCATTGTGGAATCACTCCTCAGAAATTGTTCTAATCAAGTTACCAGATTCTGTTGCTTAATTTATCACTTTTATCTTACTTGATATAGGTATCATCTGGTTTTCTTTATCTTACTTAATCTAGGTATCTGTCCTTGGAGTTAGAATAGCAAAGTCAAGGTGTTAGAGACTGTACCTGCTAAGATGATCCAGCAAATGTTTAGCTAAAAAATAAATAAAAGGCAGCCATTCCAACAGTGTGAAAACAGCTGTCTGTGACATCCTATCCCAGGGTTAGAAATGTGTCTTACATTTACGGGCAACAGCTCAACCATCAGGAGTTATTCCAGCACATATCAGAGTTCAGCACCTTGGTCTGCACAAGGCTTTAATGCACTGATGCTGCAAGAGAGCACAAGATGGTGTTCAACCGAGTGCACACCGCACATCCAGCAGTGCCAAGACATCACAGCTGAGGAGTTTGAGAAGAGGTTGGAGGAAGGGGTGGCTAGAGATGTTTCGTGCCAAGTTCATTCTTCACTCAGTTTGTCATTTGATAGTCATGTTTCACTGTGCATTTGCTGTTCTTCCCGTCTTGACATCACATGCTATATTGTACCTTTTTTTTTTTTAACTACCAAAACTTTTTTTATAGTGGGGGAAAAAGAGTATCCTTATAATACACTTTGGTTTTGACTTCTAAGATAGAATTCCAGTCCAAGTTATCTCCAAAGTCTCTTTCCAATTATAATCTCCTTTGTAGAGTACTATTTGTTCTTGTGTGCATCTTTTCAAAACTAAAACATTCTGAGTCCTTGCACTGGGAACCCTTTTCTCAGTCTACACAATTCCCTGGGATGTTAAATATATACTTATGGTTGATACTTCTATGCTAATGGTTAACACATCTAAATTGAACTTCATTTCATTTCAAATTTAATTTCATATGCCTCAATATAACCTAAAATATATATCCTAGAAAACCTTTTGTTCCTTTCATGCTTTTTTTTAAACTTTAAGTGGCTAGCAATACCATATATCCAACAATTGAACCCAAACTTTAAATAATTTTTTAACCCTAATGATTATCTAAATGCTGATTGTTTCACCATGGTGTGTTGTATACATTACACATTGGAACAATTGTATTTCTAGAAAACGGGAATCACAGATCTCAAAATCAAATTGCATTTTTATCCAATATTTGACTTTAAAATGTTTTACAATTTTAGTTACAATCAGTTCCCTTTAAATAGAATGATAGAAAATATTCTTCTATTAGCCTTCCTCCTTCCACTGAAGTTAAGATTATGTTCTGTGAGAGGGTTGACTCTAAACTACTATGGAATTGTACCTCTTGTCATCACAGAGGTGACTGAGATGACCAACATCCAGTTAAGCAATGATCACAGTGGTGGTAATGATCCGGGGCAGCAAGGGACACTAAAACTGGCCAAGGACAATGTCCAAAGAGTTTATCAATTACTGTCTGAGTTTTTTACCTTTGCACAAAATTGCAAGACTAGTCAGGTTCAGAGAACAACAATAGTGCTATATATTTAACAAACAAGGAAAACTAAGGAGTCACTGAGGCCACAAATGGCTGCTGACCTTACCTGAAGCAATGCCCAGTGTTATATAGTCCTAAACATGAAGCCTCCCAAGATAGAGACTTATCACCACTAAAGACTTGGAGCACATGGCAGCCAGACAAAAGAGGAAATGCTCAGCAGAGCTGCTGAGATGTGCCAACACAGCACCAGACAACTGACACTCAAAACAGCAGCTGTAGCAGTCAAACAACACAACAACACACACACACACACACACACACACAGCTCAGCAAGGCTCCTAGTTCCCGCCTCCAGGTCTTCGCCTTTTCCTTCCAGGCTACAAAAACAGTAAATCTGACAACAGTTCAGTTGCTCAGCTACCTGCATAACCATCGAACTGTTCTTCTCCATGGTGGCTGCTAGAAGCCTCTCCACATCCTTTAGGGACCCAAAAGAGCCTTCTGGAAGACGGCATAGTGGGAGCAGAAATAATTGACCCTGGATTCACTAAAGATCCAAAAATGCTGACATCCCAAACACTGAACCCCAGGTGCAGATTCTGCAATCCTTTACATTTCTTTTCAGAGTCTTCAGTCCCACCAACACTTTGCTTGCATGTTCCCTGTGGTTATCCATCCTCATCAGCATCCCTTTCCAGTGGGTGATACCTGCAACGGAATTTAGCTTTAGCCATGTGTTACAGTAATTCTGGGCAGCTCCCTGTCTGTCTCCCTTGAGGACATCAACCCCTGAGAAGAGCTATCTGTGGATTGATCTGTTTGGAGAAATGTATGCCTTTTTTCCTCTCCAACTTCTTGACTTCTCTTATTGACAATCAGTCTGAAGGAGTTTCATCTCTATCATTTTTCTTTTGTCCCTTCTATTCAAGTTAGTCACCTTCTAGTAATGAATGAAATGATTAGTTTCACATTCACAACTGTTGTTGTTAAAGATATTTGCCCTCTGACCTATACCATTGCTCTTTAACCTACTTTGCAATACTCCTTAAATTACTCTAAGACTTTAGACATTTAAAACAAAAAGCCAGGATAGATTATGGCTTATATCTGTATTATTTATTACCACTCTTTTATTTCAAAGGCAAATAAAATGAAAGTTGATTGAATAAGAAGAAAGAAAAGTTAAGTAAGCAACATGAAAAAAAAAATTGTAATGAGCACCTAAAAATATTATCTCACCATATCACCTATTATAATTTCCTCTATATTCTTTGCATTTCTCAGTAACTCAAAACTCAGTAAAATCAAGGGCCACATATAACACTTTTGCCTTTATTTTCCTACTGGTGTTAATGTCAGGGAAAGTGAAGAAAACATATTAATCGAAAATACAAATGTAATTTACTATAGAAAACTGTAATCTGTCTTATTCATATGCAGGCACAATTTCCATGAGTTTCTGTGCAAAATTGTTTATCTTTATAGTTAAATAGAGAATAAATTTCAGATTAAAACTAAAGAAGGGCATAGCTCTGCTGAAACTGTTCATTAAGGTTATCATATATTGTACAGATAACACTAGTTACATTTAAAAAAAAAACACTTTTGGAGTTGTGCTTAAAAAAAAAAAAGACTATTTATAATTCAGATTTACTTCCAAATGAGAATCTTTAGGAAAATAACAATCAAAAGCAGAAGATGCAGCTATCATTATATCTTTTGGAGGCCTTTGCCATGTTTTATTACAGATTTAATCTTTTGGCTATGTTATTGGGCATGAGCCAAAGCCAAGCATGTTTGACTAGTAAAGCTTCTCAGTTATTTCAAAATTGCTCAGTGGAATGTGTTATTACATTTACAAAATGATGTTTTAAATCTGTGAAAGTGAGTACATTTTTCTTCAAAACCATATAAGTGTTAGGAAATATAAAGGACAATGTTATTTGAATAACAAAATTAGGTTGCTAGATTTTGCTTTTTAACATGTCAGTTCAGAGGTTTTTATATTTTAATTTGTTTCATGGATCAATTCATGGCTATAATACACTTGAAAATTAACTCTATATCTTCTGGTAGGTAATATTCTGAATCACTTCATTGAATATGTACTGATTTATCTCTAACTTTAAAGAGTAAACATATGCTTCAAAGTCTGGTCTGTTGTCTTTAGTGGTGTGTCATGAACTTTTACCTTATTTATTTAATAAATAGGTATCGGTACTGAACTTAATATGGTAGATGCATATGTTGGTTCTCGATAATGAACACCTGAAGCTTACATAATATTATATTTCAATGTTATTTCAATAGAAATAAATGCATAAATAACTATTGAATGCCTAGTATGTTCTTTGAATGCTTAGTATGTTCTTTGGATCCTTTGGGGGAGGAATTGCTTGCTTGCAATATTTATATTGCTATTATCTTATCTGTCTCCCTTCTTTTTTTCTCAGTGTCAAAGGCTGAAATAATTAAAATAAGCACTGAGTAAGACCCTTTTTTTTTTCCTCGACATGTTTTCTTTGTAGTGAACCTCATGGAAATAATACAGGGGTGGATATCCAACAACCCATAGACCAGAGATTGTATGTATTATTTGGATTAAATTTTATTGGAATGATACCATACCTTCTTCTTTCTTTATTTTCCATGGCAGTTTTTGTGTTAGAATTTTAGACTTGAATAATTGCACTAGAGATGATATGGCCCACGAGCTTAACCTATTCAATAATTAACTCTGCACCAAGATTGCCAGTCTCTATAGAATAATTCATTTCAAAGTGTCAACTCATAAAGTTCTGTGTAACTAAATAATTAAATAAAAAAATTAAAAATTCCTGCCATATGTAGTCAATAAATGTATACTATCACAGATTCTCTAATATAGAAAGACTACATGTATGAAATAAATTGGCTGAAAGAGAAATTATGTGATCGGTTACTGAAGGGAAAGACTGCTACAGATGGTGTCAACTGGAGGGGGGTTGCTGCTAGGATAGATAGCCCCAGGGAAAATGTTAAACAGTATCATATTTTGGGGTGGAGTGATTGAGAAGATATATAAGGGACTGCAGAAATAGCCTCGGAGGATTCGTGTTTGAGGATTCAGTGTTCAGGATTCACCATTTAAAGATTTAGCGTTTGGGATTCAGTGTTTTTGGGGTCAGCGATTTTGGTCCCCACTGTGTTGATCTTCCAGAAGGCTATTGTGGGCCCCTGAACGTGAAGAGGCTTCCAGCAGGCAACCTCAGAGAAGAAAAGTTCAGAGGCTTTACAAGTAGCCAACCTACTGAAACTGTTCCCAGTTTTGCTGCTGTTGTAGGCTGACAGGGAAGGCAAAGACCCAGAGCCTGGCACCTTGCTGAGCTGCGTTGACTGTGGCCATTTGTTGGGCCACTGCAGCAGCTGTATTGAGTATCGCTTGCCTGGTGCTGCACTGCGATATCTTGGAATCTCTCGGAGTATCTCCTGTTGTGTTTTCTGTTGTATTCATGAGTTGGAACCTGGTCCATAGTCTGGCTGCCATGTGTTCCAAGCAACAAGATGCCATTTTGGGATGTGGCCTATTGTTCGCGAGAGGCGCTCTATGTCCTCAGTGCTGGGAAGATGCCATCTTAGATGTTTTTTGTGTAGGGCCTGGAAACAGGGGACACTGCTTCAGGTGAGACCATTTTTGTCCTCAAAAAAACTCTTTGTTTTTCCATGGTTTGTTAAATAAAACCCATTATTGTTGCTCTCTGAACCTTGCAATTATGCACATGGATGAAGAACTCAGACAGTGACTGAGAAACTATTTGGGCAGTGTCCTTGGCCAAGATTTAGTCCTCCTTGCTGCCCTGTATCAATTATATAGAGGAAACAATCTCAGGATGAGAAATTTAAAAAAAGCAAGTGATGAATTGGGAAAACAAGCAGGAGATTTTATTTGTGGCGATTTGAAAGGAACGCTTCCATAATAATAAATCAAAATTTAGGTCTATGTCTGAATAGCAGACATATTACAATGGAAAAATATCATCTCAAAACATGTTAAACATAGAGAATGATGATACCCACGTAGGTACCAAGAAACTATGAAAGATTTATTACCAACAAATTGAGGCTTAAAGGAAAATCAGGATGTTCATTAAAACTCGTCCATGAAAGAGAAAGGAGATAGATTTGGATTTTATTGAGAATAAAGTGTGGGGCTTGGGTAAGCCCTCTTGCAATTGTTCCTCACCAGCATAAAGGAAATAGCACCAAGGATTTCTTATTAGCTGATCTACAAATGGGTCAGTTGGAGAAGGAGTGCTTGTCCACAGTCAAACATCAAAAATGACATTATTAGAATCTTCAGTGTTGGAGCCTCCCTAGTAGTGCAAGGTGTTAAGATGCAGTGCTATGAAGCAATCCAGCCACTGCAGCATGAGTTGGATCTCCAGCCAGGGAGGTGACCCACATGGCACAGCAGACCTCTCTTTTCTTCCCCGATGCTGCCCTCACCAGCGTATTTCAGTCAATCCACCTATTCTGTTCCCCACTCTTTCTCTGGTGAATCTTCTCACCCCCACCCCCTGCATCTCTGGCTTATACTCTGTAATTGTGTGCATAAATAATTATTTAAAAAAGGATTTTTTTTGTTTTAAAATCAAACAAAAATATATATATGGAGAAATAAAAATGTAAATTTATTCAATATATTGTTTTTTTTTAATTTGCTTTTGATCAAATCTTTTAACCTCAAATTCATAATTAAGCAAAATTGGATAATATTGATGGTATAATAAGATGTTGTCTTCCTATATCATAATGTACTGTGATGTTGAGAGGGAATATTGTGGAAGAACACTAGCAACTAAAAAGCCAAGATGAAAAAAGTCTGCTATTGCATGTTTGTGTTATATACAGGGTAACAGGGGATGCTTATTTCAAATATGCTGTTGTTTGAGAGCCAAAAGTAGACTGGTTATTTGAGTGAAATTTTGTAGACAGTTCTAAGTATTTTTAAAGTAATTGTAAGGCTGTTTTTGTTTCATTTTAGCAGCAATTTTTCTGTCAGGAAAAAAGTGCTATTTCCAAATTACCTATGTCAGCACTTTAGCAGAAAGGAATAAAGGATGGTGTCATAATCCTCTGGTTACATTTTGACATTGTTATATCATAAAACTCAGGATAAAAATCTTAAACAACAACAGCAAATTACTAAGCATTGAATCAGTTGCAGAATCAAAATAGATACTGTAAAAACATTCTTCACCTGAATGCCCTGCTGTTTCCAGGTGGAAACATGATACATATCTTCTAATGGAAACACTTTATAACTATTTGGACAGCTTAATTTATAACTAGGAATATACACCCTCGCAGCAGCACACTAGACCTTTACAGGCTGAGAAAAAATATGCCTTCATTGCTATAAAAGGATAATAATAAGAATGACCAAGAGGCATTTGCAACCAAATGTTGACCACCAGGCTCACGAAAATTAAGTTAAAGGGATTCTCAGTGGTAACTCATCATGATGAATTTTCTGGCACATGTTTTTCTTTAACAAAACAAAATCTGTACAATTGTTTTATTTTTTTTAAAGATTTATTTATTTATGCATACAAGCACTGGGGTACAGGCCAGAGGTGTGGTGGGGGGTGAAAGGATTCACCACAGAGAGTGGGGAGCAGAACAGGCAGATCAACGGAAGTACACTGCTGAGGGGAGCAGCGGGCACAGCAGGAGAGGCCTGCCATGTCATGTGGGTCCCTGCCCTGGCCGGCAGCAGGAACTCGTGCTGCAGTGACTATGGTTTGCTTCATAGTGCATTGCTTAACCCACTTCGTCACCAGGGGGGCCCTGTACAATTGTTTTAAAAAACAAGAAACCTTAAAGTATTAAGTACTTTGGGCTTCCCTGGTGGTGTGGGCTTAAATCTCAGTGTATCAGACTATCACTAGCCTCTGAGCTATGAGTTCAATCTCTGGCCAGGGAGTAGCAGTCCTCTCCTGTCTCACCTGCTGTTCCCCTCAGCATTTTAGTATTTCAGTAGATGTGCCTGTTTTGCTCCCCACTCTGTCTCTGGTGAATCTTTCCTCATTTTAGTAGAAGCAAGGCAGGAACAGATCACTTATTAATTTACAATTCTAAATTAAAAAAATACTGCTTGACTACATCATCCCCAAAATAAAAATAAATTTTAGTTATTTTGTGTCTCCTAAGTCCTCTGATTAAATTAATATCTTGTTTTTTTATTTTTATTGGTAATAAGAGATTAGTTTTGTCTTAATATTCTTAATAATATACTTCATCATAAACATTTGTCTTTTATGGTTATCAAGTACTATCCTACCATTTAAAATACTTATAAGTATTTTTTTTTTCAAACTTCATCTATTTTTCAGTTGAACCATAATGCTCATCACTGTGTGTGTTAAGGAAACACATATCATAGAATTCCTGATAGGAAATATATTCTAAAGTACAGAGTTTTTTGTTCATTGTCAAAAGTGTTGTATAACCTTATTTTTTAGCATTTACCAGAAAAATAAAATGCATTTATAGTATTTTTTTTGTCATATTGCAGACAGACTAGAAGAGATGATGCTATTTCAAGTTTCTGGATTTAGAAACAAATTAATCTGTTTATTCTATCTTAATGCTTTTGTTAACGTATAGAAATAATCAAAATGTCATAACTGTGATTTTGTGTGTAACGTTCAGGCACAAAAATGTAATCTATCATTCTTCTGCCACCATATAAGCTGAACAATAGATAACTACATTTGGATGTGATGAAGTTGTTTCTGTTGTATCTCAGAAAGAGATAGCATCCTTCTAAGTCAAGGTAAGATTTCATGATTAAAACAGAAATTCTGTCCTAATGCTTCATAACTATACCTCATATCTTTTAAGGTTTTAACATTTATTAAAGTGTATTAAAGAATAAACTAATATGAGGTAATATTCCTATTCTAGAGAGATCACTATGTGACCAGAATGTGTTAGAAAGGAGGTGAATTCCAGAGGTATTCCCACTACTAGCTGTGCAACATAAATATTCATTGCATCATATACTTTACAGGCCATTTACTTTGTAACTGTTGCAGCAATAATGAGGTTATATAGGACTATGCTGCAGCTTGTTTTAAAGATCTGATATTGGAAACTTTCACCTGTCATTTTACTTCTCCATAAAGTAACTATTAGAATGTTAGAAATTCATAGATGACCTTTGAGAACATTTTATTAGTTCTCAATTATTAAAGTTAATTATACATATTATTCACCTAATGAGCTTATGTATCTCCATAAGAATTTTTAAATTAGAATTCATGTACATCTTATGCCACAAACTAGACATAACTGAAGTAAAAATGAATGACATAAACATAGCTCATGCTTTTGTAGAGAATATAGATGAATTAAAAAGAACAGGTGAGTGTACTGAATATGTGTAGGAATTACATGATTAATTGAAATCAGGGAAACTGAAATAGTCTGGTACAGAGTTACTAAATATAGCATACTGCCACTTGCCTCTCAGGTATCTTTGACTAGCACTGCTAAGTGATAATGGAATTTTGCTAAGATCCCAGGCATGACCTGGAGTCTTTTAGCCCAGTAAATTTTGTATTATTTGTCAACTAAAGGAATTTTCCAACAAGTCTGGCTCTTCACACGCTGAACAAATGTTTGCACTCAAAGTCCACAGACGATACTATGTTGTTCTAAGGAAAGGAAAGGGGAAAAGGGAAGGAGAAAAAGGGTAAGGGGAGAAGAGAAAGGGGAGGAGAGGGAAGGAAGAGTTCAAGTCTCCCTTTTGCAATTCAGTGCAGATTTGCACCCCTATAAAATACGATTCCAACTTGCAGATATACAACCTTTAACTGACATTGACTACTACTGCATTAATGTAATTAAATTTCTCTGACCTAATTTTAATCTATAATATAAGGATAAGAATAGCAGACATATGACAGGGACCTGTGAGGAATAAAGAATAAAAAGTACATATTAAAAGTCTAAAGCATGCCTAATAATAAATTCATTCTATTAGATACACTTTTTAAAATATAAAAATTATTCACGTTTTATTGTGTGTGTATGGGAATGTACAGAAGTTATAGCTACATGTAGAAAATATAAATTTTTATATTTATATACATTATTATCTGAGTCTAATCTCTGGGAGATATAGAAGTAGTGACATCCCAAAAGCATTGAGCACATGAAGTAGCCAGATTTATTTTAAATATATTTTTCTAATAAAGAAGTAAGAGCTATTTGTTAAACAGCTGTACACCTAGAGTAAGAAAAATACAAGCTTAGTTTAGAATATCTTATAGTGACAGAAGTAAGTTCAGGGATTCAGAGAAGAAATCACTTTATGATTAGAAATTCAGAACAAGAGGGAATGAGATGAACCTCTCTGTGTAGGAGAGGAGCAAAATAATTAATGAGTGGGCAGGATGGTGTGGGCCAAATTGTGAACTGTAGACGGTGACTGTGCATAAATAACTTCTATATATAATATTTGACATTATATATATATATATAAGGTAAATCTGGAAAATGATACTTTAAAAATTATTTCTCCTTTTCATCTTACTGTGATGAGTTTTGCGTACATTGAGAGAAACTATTGTAGGGATTATGAAAAAACAAATTTTTCAATGTTACAATTGAGTTCAGCATTGAAAAAGTATATGGGGCTTCTGAAGGTATAATTGGTGTGGAAATACAATGAAACTAAGTTTTCAGTATGTGAAAAACCCATATAAACATGCTAAATGTACACTTGCTATATATATTTTAATATACTCATTAATATTATTAGTATAGATTATATATAATATGTTAATGTACTGATAAAGTCTTAGTAATATTATATTTCACAAGATAATACTTGCTGATTCATATTTGTTGAAAATTAATCTCCATTTTATGTATTTGTTTTTGGTTAAATTATAACACAGCAAATACTTGGAATTTTTCTTCCATTTCATTTTACTGAATACATGTAGAAGGAGAATATTTTACAACAGTAATGCAAAACAAACACTGCCATGCATTTAGAAATAATTCAGCATTTTCTTCTTTGGCCTTCTTTGTTGAGAGTTTCATTAAAAAAGAGTTACAGATCTTAATCTTAAGAATTTTTTCTTTTTTTCTTTTCTCACCAGGAAAGCAGTGGACAAAAAGTTGCATTAACACTGTTTGGTAGTGATAAAACCTTTTACTCAATGAGATATTATGGTTCAAAGCTCTTTCTTTCCTTAAGACATCTACAGCAGTCCATTCAGAGACAGCAGCTGGAGGTTCAAGGGATGAAATCAATAGTTCAGAGACCTCTACCTTGGCACGCCAGATGTGAACTTTATGTGTTTAAAAATTGCAACTTGTAGGGCCCTCCCTAGTGGGGTAGTGGGTTAAACAACACACTATGAAGCAAACCATAGCCATTGCAGCACAAGTTCGATCCCTGCCCTGGCTAGGGAGGTAACCTACGTGGTGCAGGCAGACCTCTCCTGCCTTGCCTGCTGCTCCCCTCAGCAGTGTATTTCAGTAGATCTGCCTGTTCTCTTCCCCACTCTGTCTGGTGGATTCTCTCACCTCCCCACACCTCTGGCCTGTACCCCAGTGCTTGTATGCATAAATAAATAAATCTTTAAAAAATAAATAAATAAAAATAGCAACTTGTAAAAAAACCACAAAATTAAAAAATGAAACAAAAAGCAACTATTTCATTGGCCTACTGAATTTTACAGATCCAGAATAAACTGAGTTTATTCCCTGTGATTTTGAACTCCTACCTACTGACTCATTGAATAAATAGCACTGTCACCTTTGTATGCCCTATCTGTCCCATTGCAGTAATGTTCTACTGTGTATTCAGCAATATGATCAAGTTTCTGAACAGTGACAACATGGATGGAGAGAAAAGTATTCGAACTCAGGGACCATTGCTGTAGGCAAAGTTAATACTGGAGGAGTGAAGGCATGAAACACTTAGAATTTAGTCCTAGATAAATTTAGGAATTAATAGGAAGAAAGACGAAAATTTCCCAAAAGGAGTCACCTATATTTAGATCACTAAAAATAGTGTTGCCTGTTGGGAGAGGGAGTTGCTGCATAGTGCCCTGGTTTGGACTCCATTTCCTTTCTGTGACTTAAGCATCCAGGGAGCATTGTGGAATAGACCCTAAAATGCCACAGGCATTGATATAAAGAACTAAGTCTCCTAAAGCTGAACACACACATTCTTTTGTTGTCTTCCTCTTCTGCTGAATGGTGGCTTAGCACATACACTCAAAATAAATGCTAAGAATAGTTAACAATCCCATACAAACCACAAAATAGAGTTTTTATGACAAATATAGGTCTACTGGAAATGACCTTCTGTTCTTTAAAGCTGAAAAGGTGAGAACTGTTAGAAAGATCGTGCTACATCTAACAGTCATTGGAAGGCACAAGGAGCAAAGCAAAGCCTGAGACAAAACTTATAAGCTTTTAAAAGTAGATCTAATGTTTTAAAGTTCACTGACTCGTAAAATAAGCAAAAAATATTTTCAAATTTCATGAATCAGCTCTTTGAAGAACACAAATATATAGACATACATCCATGTAATGTATAAATGAGAAAGGTATCAGTAAATTAGTTTTCCTTTTTTTGCCATAGCTATGTGGTACATATCAACTGTTTATATTTTTATTTTAAAGACTGAATCTGTTTATTTGGCAGGGTAAAATTTATTCAAATCTTGATCTCATCTGTCTTGATTATAGAAAACTGTGCTTTTATTAAAAGAAATCTTATTAAAATATTGTAATATAAAAAGGATTGATATCACTTCATGTGCAGCTAGAGTTCATTTCTCTCTATGGTTTTAGTGTATTCAGAATATTCAACATAGTTTTTATGTATGACAATATATGTGTGTGTATTCTTTCCATTGCAGTGAATATCAAAATCTGCAATATGTATTAGTGCATACTATTGTATTATTATCATTCATACATTAAATGCTACATTGAATTTTGTTAGCATAATAATAGTACAAAGTAAAAATATATATTAATTTTCAAGGCATTACATAATTTGTGAAATATGAATTATTGCCTACTGTCTCTGTATATTTAAATCTAGACAGACTATAAGTTATGAAGCTGTCAACCCATCAAACAAATAGTGGGAAAAGAAAATGAACACATCTCCAAGGGCAAAAATTGATAAAAATATTGGATTTATTAATCTGGAAAATTACATCTGTAAACATTTCTGGATTAAAAGTGACCCTCTAAACACAACAATCAAATTGATAAGTATATTTTGGGTCATTTTAAAAGTTATTGGTTGAAAATTAGCTTTTTTACTATAATTTTAATAAAATCCAATATTTAGAAATTGTTACATGTCATAGTAAATATTGGTATTTTGGAAAAGTTTTTAAAAGTTTAATGATAATAATAAACACATATGCATATTTTTTATTTAAGATATTATTAACCAAGCACAAAAGAAAAATAAAAAACCCTCAAAGAAAAACTGTAGCATTCCCTAAAGCAACCTGAGTAAAAAAAACTCATATGACCTTACTATCATAATTAAGATGCATTAATGCAGTTTAATCCTTAACAAATCCTTAACAAAACCAGACAAAAGGGGTCTGGTTATTATTGTATATAAAATGATACTTAACAAGATGCATATTTATGTAATAACTACATTGATCAAATGTAATCTTAGGTAATAGATAGTCTTATTTAATCCTTTGCTAATTTTAGAGTCATTACATTTCTAGAACTAGTCTCAATTGGTTGATATACTTAAATTTAGAAAAAAGTTGATTTTATAATACAAATGTTATTTTAAAATAAAATAACTATGCCCCCAAATTATAGTAGTACTAATAAAATAAATTACTACTACATTTTCTTTTAATATTGAATGAGAAGTGTAGATTAAATAGCAAGATAATGAAATAAAAAAAAAAAGAAAAGCAATGAGATAGTCAAATTCCCTCTCCTGATTTTGAATGTAATGTTATTTGTGGCTCTCATATTGTAAGCTCTAAATTCTTTCTTAAGATTAGAGTTGTAAGTTTCCTAAATAAAAACTAAGTATCTTATTCTTTTTTGCTCCCTATGGTCATGTACAGGGCTTAAGATATAATTGTTACCTTACAAGAAAACTGAGTTAAAACCAGTGAAAGAATAGCTCAAATTGAGATGACCATTATTTGGGGACTCTAGTCTACTGTGTGTAGAATACATGATGATCCCTCCACTCTGCTCTCATCTATATCTCTTTACCATTATCACAAAAGGGGTCATTAAAAATTGAAAATATAACCTCGGAGATAATGCTTTGTGTCATTATATATCAATGAAATATATGGGCGATTTTCACAGTAGATCAGAAAATTAGAGGATGGAGGAAAATAAAAGACGTACTGGTATAAGGTAAACAATAAATCACTCTGTTCTCAGTACTACAAACATTCTATCAAGGAGGATATATCTTAGAAAGATAATCAAAAACACCCTTGAAAGATAACAAAAGAGCAATATATCATTTTTAGGGGAAGCTGTTTGGCATGCTAATAGTGTTTAATGGGGTAACTCTATGCCTATGAAACTCCTGTCTATGATACAGTGCAATTTTCTTTTTAAATGAGTTGACCATACTCCTTTTCAGTCAATTTACTGAATAAAATTCAAGTAAATCTAGCTTAAAAGTTAAGACTTGGTGTTTACTGCACAGTAAGTCATGATACTTAAACTTTGGTATTTGGAATGTTCATATTTTTAATAAGTTCTCATGCTATTTTCAAAACACCTCAAATTATAAAATTGTTCTTGAGAAACTTATTATTTCCTGACTATAAATATCTATACTATGGGATATAAAAATGTCTACCTTTTATATATGAGAGAAAAAATAATTTTGCACGAAAAATGGTGGGGTAGGGCCTCCCTGGTGGCGCAGCGGGTTAAGCAACACACTATGAAGCAAACCGCAGCCACTGCAGCCTTAAGAGTTCGATCCCTGATGCCAGCCAGGGAAGGGACCCAAATGGCATAGCAGACCTCTCCTGCCCCGCCCATTGCTCCCCTCAGCAGTGTGTGTCAGTCTGCCTGTTCTGCTCCCCACTCTGTCTCTGGTGAATCCTTTCACCTCCCACGACTCTGGCCTATACCCCAGCTCTTGTATGCATAAATAAATAAAATCTATTAAAAAAAATGGTGGGGTATATGAAGATTTGAGTGCCTTAATTTTGTTCAGTAATAGGTGGTTTTCTGAAAGACTTTCCTCAGAGCCTTTCATCTTTTATACCTCAGTGAGATATCATCTTCCCTTCTCAAGTCAGTTCTAGTATCTGGAGATTGGATAATGTTGTCTTTTGTTTTCATTCTACCATATAGGAGTTTCTAATACTCTGTGAAAGTCTCCCCTATTTCTTGTCAATCTCCCAACATTTAAGCCTGCCATTCTGGTGTAAAAGCTAGAGATCTTGTTTTCCTGCTTTTCTTTTACATGAATGAAGGCTTGTGACTAAGGCTCTTCTAATTAGATTGAATAAGATATATTTAACAGCAAGCAATTTGAGGAAATTGGCACCACATGGATTCCATCCTTCATGTAAGACTTTCTAGAGCAAAAATGTGTAGGTGCCAGTACCCAATTCCCAAAATGAGAAGTGGCTACAGAAATATCTTTGCTAAGTCATGGCAGCAGAGTTTCAAGTGGAGAACCATTCCAGTGTGCTGTGAGTATCATTCATGACCTGATCCTGAGCCTAACTCTCTGGTCATCTAAAAGAATCACTGAGGTATCAGATATTTTTGAAAAAAACTTGTTTCCTGATATGCAAGCTAATATGGATGTTATTTTATTAAATTATGAGTCTGAAAAATGCATCATGATATTTTGATTTTCTCCTGTTTACTAGTATTATAGAGCCATTTTTCTGTGCTTGGACTTTAATTATATTTAGTTATTCAGGAAAATTCAGGAATATTGAGTACCCCTGATGCCACATACTGCTATAGATGACAGAGATTCTGTCGAGGATGGAACCAAATTTTCCTGATTATCCATATTTTGGACTGACTTGGAAATAATATTTCACACATGATAATTGTATTGAAAAATTAAGCAGTGTAAGTTAACAGACCAGGTTATACAGATGCTGTTTAAGATATGATATGCATGCAAGGCATCTCTGATCTGAGACATTTAATGAGAAAACTAAAGCTCCAAATCTGTCTTTTGCTTTCTGGAGTAAGCACATTCTACCTGAGTTAAACTGTGGTGGAAAGACACTCCAGTGTTTGAAAATAATAGGATTAAATATAGTTGAAGACAATAGGTGATAAAGGACAGGGAGTCAGAAAGGAAGCTGAGGAAGAACCCACAGAACGTCGTTAAGGCATTGCAAGAATTCACATTTCACTATAAACATGTATTTCAGTATTTCACTATGAAGTCATTAGAGATTTTTAGAAAGGGAATGATTGCTGGCTTTTCATAGAGGTTGTCATTCTAACTGCTTTATGTTAAATAGACTGAGAGCATATGGGTTGTGGGAAAGTAGAGAAATCAAATAGCTTTACCAGAGAAAGATCTTTTGATCATAAAGCTTTTGGAATTAGGAAGAGAAAGGAGACATGGCTGAATAGATTGAAAATGTGAAAGGAGGGAGACAAGACAAATGGAAGTCATTCAGCAAAAAAAAATACAAGACAGGGGTGTCCACTATGTCAAGTGCTATGTCAACAAGATAAGAATTGAGGATAATTGTAGAAACTTTAATTGTAGATGTAATGCAAACAAATTCTAAATGCTACAAATACTCAAAATTTAGCTGTCTTGATCTTGGTTGTGCATTGGCAGAGTGTTTTTGAAAAACTGCTACATGTTGTACTTTGAAAGGCAGCCTGCATTCTGATTAAGACAGTAGATTAAGTGGTATTGTGGAGGGATTTACAGGATTACCTTGTGAGGTCTATTTGTTGCTTTCAGTAAAGTCTTATAAAAGGGTGATTGATTCAACCTAAGGGAAGTATATCTACAAGCATAGATAGGGGTCCTTGACTTTGGACAATTGCAGGTTAGAAGTGCAAAAGCTTATGCTGGCAGATGGATATGTTTGTATAGTGTGAGTGTGTAGATAGATTATAGTGCTGGAGATATTAAGGGAGGGGAAGAGAAATTTCCTCAGATCACTCTAATAAATTACCACAAATTTAGTAATTTAAAACAACAGAAATATATTTTTCACAATTGGAGAAACTAGAAGTCTGAAATCATGGTGTCCAAAGGGTTAATTCCTTATGGATACTTGAGGCAGAATCAGTCTATAATCCATTTCCTAGTTGCCAGTATTGCTGCAACTATCCAAAGGACAGAAAAACACCCATCTAAAAGAGTACCTGTACCCCCATGCTTATTGCAGCACTATTTATAATTGGTAAGGCCTGGAAACAACCCAAATGCCCAAAAGTAGATGACTGGATCAAGAAGATGCAGTACATATGCACAATGGAATACTATTCAGCAATCAAAAATGATAAACGAGAGTCATTTATAGAAACATGGATGGAGCTAGAAGGAATTATACTCAGTGAAACAAGTCAGAAGGCAAGATGGCTTCACTTTTAGGAGGAATGAAAGAACAACAACTACAAAAATATATAAGAGAGAGCTCAGGAAATGAGCAATTACAGCCAAAACCAAGCTAACAAACAAACAAAAACCACAACAAGAACAAAAGGTCAAAGACAAACCAAAGGGATCATTCATGAGAGGATGGGGAAGAGACTGGGATGAGGGCAGAAAGAGCACAAGGGACTGAGATGATGGGTGAAATGGTGGTGGGAACTCCCTGGGGACTACAAATGATGTCAAATATAATTAAATAAATCTATTAAAACACAGAAAATTATGATACCAAACTTCACATTGTTAAGAGGAAACTTAAAAAGAAAAATAAACCAAGAAACATATGGCAAATATCCTTTAACAAAGCACTTTTTGGAGCTTCTTTTGGGATTTAAGAACATGTCATTATTTGCAAAACCTTTGATACATTGTTAAAACAATCACAGGAAACTTGTTTGAAAAACTTCCCTAACATTTAGGCTGTATCACTAATTCTGTTTTGGCAATAGATTTTTGTATTGGTTAATATTTTTAAAAGAGCATTAGATATTTAAGAGTCTTAAATATTCTCTCTATATACCCTGGCTATATAAGAATGCACATTAGTATACTAAGCCAGTCATAAAAAGACACATAATACATAGTTTCACTTACATGACTTATCTAAGCAGTCAGGCTGATAGAAAAAGAAATAACTAAAGTTGCCAGGGGCTGGAGAAAGGGATAAGTGGAAAGTTGTTGGTCAACAGGTATAAAGTGTCAGTTATGTGGATGTCTCAAAAAAAAAAATTAAAGAGATTTTTCTGTTCATGGTGCTCATAGGTAGCATTTCTGAGCTGCACCATTAAAAATTTAAGTGGATAACTTTCATATTATGTGTCTTTTTACCTAAAGAAAGGAAGGGAGGAGGAGTGTAAAGAGAGAGGGAGGAAGGAGAGAGAAAGGTAAGATGGAAGAAACGAAGTTTTCCCAAAGATAACACAACAAAATTGTATTAGAGCAGTCATATCATTCCCTTTACCATTAAAAAGCTTTTAAGTCTACAATCCTGGGTAAATAAAACAATGAGTTTGTGTCACAATCTTTATGATTCTTTCATATCATGGGCCATTGCATTATTCAGTATAGCAGTTGGCAGGTTCAACATACAAGGTGAAATAAAAACTATCCATTATGAAGAGACTTTCCGAGCTATTCATAATTATATTTTCTTTAAAGCTAGACATCATGGGGACAGCTAGAGTTCCACACAAACTTTAATATATTTATTTTCAACATACTGTGGGATGTGAGGATGTAAAGGACGTGTAGGTGCGAGGCTTTTCCTTAAGCTTTTCCCATGTTTCTGAATCACTGTTTTTTCTAAAAATGAAATCCTTAAGCTTTTGAATTACTTCTGTGTAGTTCTAAAGTAAAGTCAGTATAAGTCATTTGAATTCTTCACACATTCAATTGTTACTTCCTGTTGAGAATAATCAATAACTCTTCATGACATTAATTATATCAGGTAAATTTGAAAAATGCAAGTGGGTTATAGCCAAAATTACTTCTTACAAAAGAATTTGTAAAACCAATGTAATATGACTCAATCATATGCAAATACCATAGCCTAAAGCTAACTATGTTCAATTATTTAGTCATTAGTCAATCAAACACATCACTTAACCTCATATTCCATAATTTTGTATGATAATAATGTATACTCAAAGCAAATAGGAAAAGAGAATGCAATTAAAACTGCAGAATGAATACACAAATACTGTTATTAGCATAGTTATATGTATGAATTCTGAATAAATCAGAAAATATTGGAACTGTAGTCCATCTCAGAATACATGTGAGATCAGAATATTTTTCTTATATCACAACATACTTTAAAAAATAATGTTGTGTGTAAAGATTTTCTCCCAGTTGGTGGGTTGTCGCTTTGTTTTGGCTAATGTGTCCTTTGCTGAACAGAAGCTTTTAAGTTTGATGTA
>JAGFMF010011655.1:3673351-3863698 GCA_019455555.1 Galemys pyrenaicus | reverse complement strand
GCACTGGTGAGATGGTGATGGGGAATACATGGGGATTACAATTAATGGCAAGTATATGTAAATTTTAAAATATTTTAATAAAAAAATGAAAAAAAATAATGGAAAAATCCAGAAAGGCTGGATCTTTAAAATTTGTTACAAACGATAAATTTCCACTGAATAACTTACCCCTAGAGTTTTTATAGCACCTTGGAGGAGTTAAAATGGTTCCCCTATTTTAGTGTTATTTCTGCTGTCATTCCAATCTTTTTGAACTTTGCCTATTTCAGTTGCAGAAGAAAATGTCATAAAGAAACTCCCAGTATCCTATCTCCACTGCTACCTTCCTAAGCTAGTGCAATGCAATATAAGTAGCAAGAGGTAAGAAAGGTTTTAGCATAAAGGTTCATGGGGACAAAATTTAAAGAGTAAATGAAGATGTTATGCTCAGTCTGGTGACCACATCTTACTGTTCAAATAGTAGATTTTAATTTTGAAAAATGAAGGCAAAGTATACTCAAAAGCTTCTAGGCATTCTGTTTATTTTCTCTTAGGTTCTTTCTTATTTCCTTTAAGCATTGGGTACAGGACCATATAGCTAAGACATAGGATATATTGAATTTTTTAAGTTGCAATATTTAGTATTTGAGGTTCTGGAGGTAACACACTGATTTTTTTTTTAATTTTAATACTGAATAGTTGCCAGAGGCTTGCAGAAGTGAACTGTAGGTGACCCAGATATGAACGATTTTAATAAGAAAGATTATGAAGTACAAAATACCAAGCAAGTTCTCAGAACACTGCACTGAATAATAGTGGGTATAGAACATTTGGTAAAGTTCTAGAAGCAAAAAAAAGGCCTTTGAAAGAACAGGCTTATTAAAACACTACAGATGATAAATGTATAACTTTTATGAAAGTCAAAGACTCTAAAAGCACTTGGTTAGGAAATAATGAATGTGTTTGCTCAATTGGGGATTTGTACTTTAAAAAAAATTTATATATACATATATATATATGCTAGAGTAGCTATCCAGAGATAATGACCAGAATGCATGCATGAAAGACAAAAGATAAGAAGGGGAGACATGCCCAAAGAAAAAGAGATTTTTTTTTTTCATTTTGGATAAGAAAAAATAATATCTAAGTACAGGAATGTATTAACAAAATGCTTAACTTTTAAATGATAAGACAAGTTAATATGCTTTTATTTTAAAAATATATTGAAGACTAACAACCATGTTCATAATTACTACTTTTAAAGCTCCAACTGCAAGCAAAATTGTCATTTTGAACTCCAGAAAATACTATTTCTTCTAAATACACCTTAGGGACACAATAAATATTGCTTGAGTTCTGAATAGTTTATCCTTTCTGAAAAAAATGCACTTTGCATTTATTCATAATAATGAATAAAATATGCCTGAAATTATTTAAGTTGCCTATAACTTCAAAAAAAAGCTTTTTAAAAACTATAGTATAGCATATACGATACAAATACAAGAACATTTCATGGCACAGAGTGGATATTTGATATTTTATAATTACTTCCTTATAGAATTGTCACAGTACTAATTTGTGAAAATAATGTTTAGAAAACCTTAGGTAGTATGCAGTTCTTCTAGACCATATCTAAAGCCAAGTGGATCATAGCAGTAATTCATTGAAAAAACAACCCAGCATTTCAAGTAGACTGATTGGTGTGAAACATTACTAACCATTCTAAAACTCAAGATAGTCAAACAGTATTAGTGAATACTGTTAGCTTATTCTGGTTATATTTCAAGATAATCATGCTATTTTTACCAAAATGACTTTTAATTATACTTTCATTAATCTTAATTTTTTTAAAAGTATTTATGGATGATTTCCAGGTGTTTCTCCTGGAAGAACTGATGATTTCTTTTTATAAAGGAGAACATTTCTATTTTTAATGTCAAACCCTAATCAAAATTAAGTTCTAATATATACTATTTTTCATAAAGAAACTTACTTATTGAAACATGCTGATTTGAGAAATTAAATATTAAGTTAAAGTCATAAGAGAATACTTTTTTTGTTTGGTACCAAAGCATTCACTCCTTATATACATCTAAATATAAAACCGACACCAGCAGTAATTATGAAGAAAGAATTAAATTGCAGGGCACCATATGTAGTGACTTTTATAGTTGCATTCATATTGATTACATGTAATTTTGAGAACAGGCTTCTTTTACTTTATAAGAGAATATGGCAATTAAATGCTTTTACTTCACTACATGATATATTATCTAATAGAAGTGTTGTGGGGAAACTGTTTGAATTTAACTATGTCTTTTCACTATATTTAAAAAAGTATCCTGCTTGGTATTTTAGGATTGTAGAACAGATAGTCTACGATTGCTATTAGTTTTTATGATCATCCTTTATCTTATGAAAAAGATCAACATAATTAGATTGTATAATTCAAAGATATGAAAACAAGGAATGTTATTCACAGAGCTGTTCATGTTATGATTACTGAATTTTAAACTAAAAATATTAATGAGAATTGGCATTAAGAATTACATAATAAGGTGATTTTTGTGCTCTGTAAATCACATGTATAACCTTGTATTTAATGTTTATCATCTTGTTTGCAATGTGAAGATTACAGTCATTATACACTCTCTCAATTGAAAGAAATTCCATTTTTAGCTCAAAGCATATTTACATTGAATCCTCTCCACAGTACTGCCACTGTAATATCCTTGTACCTATTAAAATGGTGTCAATCAATTCATTGGAATTTTAGGCAAAGATCAAATATGTACATTTACTTAGAGAGATTTAAATATTTCTAACATAATACTATAATTTGTTCAGAATATGAATTTCATCATGGGAAAACTGATAGTCATTCTTTCCCAGAAGCATTTTTGAAAGAATATTTTTAATATTTCCCATTTTTTCAACGTTTTCCACTTAAATAACAAATTAACAACTTTAATTCTTTCTGTCATGTTTTCCAGCTAAGTCACAGATAAAATCCTACTGGATATGTGTTTTTGTTTTATTCTAAATGAAAGCCACCTGTTACCTGAAGAATATTTTCTACCTACATAAATTATTTCATTCTAATGTTCATATTTAAAAAATGAACACTTATTCATGCTCACTGGCTAGTACCAGTTCTAGAGATATGATGTAACCAACCTAAAAAATGAGAGAAAATCCTCTCAAACCTGTATGTATAACTCCAAATATTACAATGGTTTGGCATTTAAAATACTTCAATTCTCTTTCAATCATTGAATAGTAACATTTCCACAATATTCTTTAATATAAAAGCAATTCATTCTAAATGCATCTTGTTGGGAACCCAAAGCTTATTAAGAGAGATCTTTTAAAAAATGTCTATATAAAGATATTATCCTAAAAGAATGAAATGAACTGCACCACCAGCAGCTAGAGAACAGCACACAGTTAATTGGGCCACAAGAGGATCAAGTTTCTGATGTTGGCCATGGTACCATATAAACAAAGAACAAAGATTCCCTCAGATGCCTGAACTCAGGGCATGCCCATGAGAAGTTATACATACTCCTTCTCCACAAAGGCAGTTCAAGTCTCTTGCTTTTATAGGTTCATAGAAAGTGCTGGCATGTGATATAAATTTGAGCTTTCTATTTTTAACCATTAAAAATAAGAAATGGCATCTCACTACTGTCACAGATGAACTTGCAATATATGGCACATTAGGAAAGGTTGTGATTGTAGAATATTGGAAATAATTTTTTTTTGATAACTGTCTTTTTCCCAAGTATGCTATCATCTGACTATACAATTGGTGGGTCTTGATTGTTCCTAACATAGAACTGTTGAGCTTCACAATCATCAATATTACTCAAAAGTGCCTGAAATGTTTACCATTATTGAAATGATGTACTAATTTCTTACTAGCTTCAACTATGTCATACTAATTCCTTATATTTAAACAACCATCAGATATAAATATAGTTGTGGAAAATAACTATATATATGAAATGTTTATATGGCAAAAACATATAAATATATCATTTTTATAGATGATGGCAATTACAGTTAAATATTCACATATTGGAATATTGTGTAGTAAATCAAGGGGGCAATGATATCTGTGTCTCGTGAGATACTCTGAGATTGATATGGGTGAATGTATGTAATGAGTGATATACCAATTTAAATCACAAATTGATTAATTGAAAAGATAAAGATGAACTCTTCTTGTTGAATTAATTTACTCTGCACTCATATCTAGTGACATCTGAAAAATAAAGGGATATCTAAAACTTGGATCTACTCTAATTTCTATTTTATGACTTCTGTAATTACACATACAGATACAGTAGCAGCAACAATAAAATATGTATATATATAAATCACTCAAGAAAAACAAAACATATCTAAGGGGTAGATTATTATTGCTACTCCTTTATGTTGATTTATTCATTCAACAATTATTTATTGATCAACTACACTATTATAGTTTCAGGTAGAACACTTACAACCAAAACAGAGAATCTATTTGATTCTTGGAGTTCACTAACCAGTTAAGAAAATTGACATTGAATAAATAATTACAATATGAAAGTTCTAAGCCTCTATAGCCAACTTTAGAAACTTGGAAAGAGGCTTCTTCCCTACCAAAAGCCAATATAAATGTATGTTAAGATTGGCAGTCATCATTGGGGCTAGACAAAGTCAAGAATATTACTTGACTGTAGAGGTTAGTTACAGATAGACTAGTTGTAGAGCTGTGTAGAGACACACAGGTCAGTATGGGTCGCTGTTTTCACAGGTAATAAAAGTCCGAGATTAAAGGAGTAGATTGAAGACAAATTTATGGAAGTTTGTTTTACAAATCTAGAGAACTATCAAGACAGAAAATATTTTAGAATCAGGGTCTCCCTGGTGGTGCAATGTGCTAAGCAATGCATTATGATGCAAACTGCAGCCACTGCAGCATGAATTAGATCCCTGCTGCTGGCCATGGAGTTGACCCACATGGCACAGCTGACCTCTCCTGCTTCACCTGCTGCTCCCCTAAGCAGTGTAGTTTAGTTAATCTGCCTGTTCTGTTCCCCGCTCTGTCTCTGGTGGATCGTTTCACCCCCACAGCTCTGTCCTGTCCCCCAGTTCTTATATGCATAAATAAATAAATCTTTAAAAAAATATTTTAGGATCCCAGAAGACCAGCCATTCTAAAATATTTCAGGTACATGTACGTGGGTGAATTCAGTGGTTGTTAAGCAGTTTGACCTACATATTCACTAGGAATGCTCGGATCATTCTAGTAACTAGTCAGAGATCTGAGAGACATCAATCAGATGAAAACATCATGTCTGGTTTAACGAAAGTGGATCTATCTTAGTTACTGTCTTCAAAGGATTGAGAATGTTTGCTGAGTGGACAGAGGGTAGAATGGTCTCTTCCTCATATAGACTTACTTCTTTTACATAATGCAAATTAATTTTAGGAGATGGCAGGGAATTGAACCGTTGCTGAAATATTGATATATTTATAACTCTATAACACTATAGATGTTGTTAAGAACTTGAAATCCATTCATGATTTAGAACTAAAAAGGATAGCATTTAGATGTATTATGATACAGTCCCTTTATAAAGATAAAGTTTTAAAAAATTCCAATTAAGTGATTGTTGCCCAAGGTCATTTGAACAATGCTACCTCATGGTTCTGGGACAGACATTTGATGCCAATTCTCATCTATTATTTCATGAAACTAACTCTTATTAACATCTTTCTTAGGACCTACTCTTTGGGATAATTTCAGAAAATACATTTATGAAGTACTTGTGGAAAATTATCTTTTATAAAGGAAAATTTACTAAAAATAGCAAAACTATTAAAATACTATAATTTGGGCCCTCCCTGGGGGCCTGAGGGGTTAAGGTATAGCACTATGAGGCTATCTACAGCCACTGCAGCATGAGTTCGATCCCCAGCCAAGGAGGTGACTCACATGGTGCATCAGACCTCTTGTATTGCCTACTTCTTCCCTCAGTAGATCTACCTGCTCTGCTCCCACTCTGTTTCTAGTGACTCCTCTTAACACCCACACCTCTGGCCTGTACCCTAGTTCCTGTATGCATAAATAAAATCTTTTTCAAAAAATAAAATACTATAATTTTCCCATGAACATAAATTATAACAGATTAAATAAAGCAAGAGGAAATTTCCTATAATTCTAAATTTAATAGTGTAATTGCATTTAATAAAATAATGTCATCTCAGTACATTTTATTTAATAGAAATTGCCTATAATTAAACATGTCAGCATACATATCATAAAGACATTGATAGGTGCACATCTATAAATAAAATGTCAAAAAATAAATTATTTCCCATTACTATAAAATCTACCCATTTTACAATGTCAAAACCTACATCACTGATGTAAAAATATTCGGGCACTTTTTACACTTTTGCAATACTCCCTGAATCCTTTTGATGGTTGTGTGAATTTACATGTACTCTGTTTATAAGAATTCTATTTAAGAGGTTGGTAAATTACTCGCACATTTAATGTGACTTGCCCTTAGTGACTTCCAGAGTCAGAGTATCAGAACAATTTATTTTTTTTCTCATTAGATTTATTTAATTGTAATTGACAACATTTGTAGTCCCCAGGGAGTTTCCGCAACCATTTTACCTGTGCACCGTTACCTCAGTCCCTTGTGTTCTTTATGCCCTCCTCCCTGTCTTTGCCCTCCCCTCCCTCCTACCCATCCCCCCATGTTCCCTTTCATCTATCTTTAACGTTTGATCTTGTTGAGTTTGTTTGTTTGTTTTTGGTTGTAATTGCCCATTTCCTTGAGCTTTCTCTTGTTTTTTTGTTTTCTTCTTTTTTATTTTTTGTTGTAGTTGTTCTTTCACATTCCTCCTAAAAGTGAAACCATCCAATATCTTTCTCTTGCCTTCTGACTTGTTTCCCTGAATATAATTCCTTATAGCTCCATCCATGTTTCTATAAATGGCCCTAGTTTATAATTTTTGATTGCTAAATAGTATGCCATTATGTATATGTAGCACATCTACTTGATCCAGTCATCTACTTTTGGGCATTTGAGTTGTTTCCAGGTCTTACCAATTATAAGCAGTGCTGAAATAAACATGGGGATACAGGTACTCTTTTAGATCAGTGTTTTTGTGTGCTTTGGGTAGATTCTGGGAGTGAGATTGCCAGATCATATGGTAGACCTATCCCTAGTAGACCAAGGAACTTCCATACAGCCTTCCGTAGTGGTAGATTAATTTGTATTCCCACCAGCATTGTAGTAGAGTTCCTTTTTCTTTTTTTTTTAAAGATTTATTTATTAATGCATACAAGAGCTAGGGTACAGGCCAGAGTCCAGGGAGGTGAGAGGATTCATGAGTCAGAGTGGGGAGCATAACAGGCAGACTGATTGAAACACATTGTGGAGGGCAGCAGTGGGCGAGGCAGGAGAGGTCTGCTGCGCCATGTGGGTCCCCTCTCTGGCCGGCAGCAGGGATCCAACTTGTGCTGAAGTGGCTGCAGTTTGCTTCATAGTGTATTGCTTAACCTGCTGTGCCACCAGGGAGACCCAGTTCCTTTTTCTCCACATACTCGCCAACATTTACTCTTGTTGGTTTTTTTGATCTGTTCCATTCTTACCTGTGTAAAGTGATACCTCATTGTGGTTTTAATTTGCATTTCCCTGATTATGAGGGATGTTGAGCATTTTTTCATATGCCTGTTTGCCATTTGTATGTCCTCTTTGGTGAAATGTCTTCTAAGTTCTTCTGCCCATTTTTTGATTAGGTTGTTTGCTTTGATTTTCTTTAGTCTTATGAGTTCTTTTTGTATATCTTTGTGATCAGTTGCTTGGCAGTTGTATGGGGTGCAAAGATTTTTTCCCAATCAGTGGGGAGTCTTTTCATTTGGTTAGTGTTTCTTTTGCTGTACAGAAGCTTTTTAACTTGATATAGTCCCATCTGTTTATCTCACTTTTATTCCTTTGGGGGATGCATCTTCAAAGGCATTACTGAGATGTATGTCTTGTAGCATTTTACCTATATTTTCTTCAATATATATTATGGTTTCAGGTTTTACATTCAAATCTTTTATCCATTTTGAGTTGATTTTTGTGCATGGTGTAAAGTAGTGGTCCAGAACAACTACTTTAAATCTGTGCATGATTACAGATATTTTAATATATGAATGATTGTAGATAAGATTCTGATATTAACATTATGTAATTTCTTATTTACATATCAATGAAAGTGAAAGTCTATTGCTTGCATATTACACACATTACACATTTTGATATGAATTTACAAAAAAATTTAAGACTTTGTGTAGGTCTGTAATAAAATCCTTTTCTAGTTCTCTTTTATTCTAAGAGTTTAGTCATGCCCATTTGTCTATATGTCTAAATTGAAAATACTTACAATTTTACTTTGTGGCATTTTACACTGAATGCCTTTTTCATTATGAAGTTATCAAAGTAATATGAAAGCTGTGATTAGAATGCACCCAATTTTTGGTTACAAATTCACAGACACAGACACTCACAATGTCCAACGAAACATGAACCAGAAGGCAAGTGTTTAATTTAGAAAAGAATGAACATAAAAAGAAATCATGCTCAGATCACATCAGACCAGTAGTAACAATTAAAAAAAAAATCAGCTGTAGTTGCATTTTCCTGTATCATTAAGCTCTTAATTCAGTGCTAACAGCTCTATCATTCCGATGATATTTTGCCATGAATATTTGTGGGATGCTGAAAATAGGTTCTACCTGATTGATTTTAAAGTTTCATCAGTGAAGTAAATCATCACTCCAAATTACAAGAAAACTGCAGATATAAATTACTGCTTTCTGTCTATACTGAGTACTTGTGAGTTCATTCTCACAGTATAACTCTTTAGTTTTTATAGCTGATGTTCATTCCAACTTATCAGACTGTCCATTCTTATGGTCTCTGCTGTGCAGTACTGGGTGAAAAAATATTTTAATATAGTCCCTGAATATATTTATTAAAAGTTAAATTTAATAAAATGAAATATTTGTATTCTGACAGCAGAATTATTATGATGCAAATACAAAATGACTCAATAAAAGTTTTGAACTTCTAATGAATCTAACTTCTAACCAATGCTCTTCATGATCAATCATACTTTTTCAAAGGAAGTGTTTGGTCAATTATTTCTGTAAAGAAAATACACATGTAAATATAGATGTAGAAATCTCCCTCATTGATCAAAACATGCCACTTCTCTGCAATTCTTGTTGCTGAAGTATTTCACACACACAGACACTTTAACACAAGTGTATATTGGTGTCAACTGACCCTTTCTGCACTCCCCAATGAGAATTATATTTCATGGAAACAGTCTAGAAACCCTAATTGACTACTCTAACCTGACCAATAATACATCCCTCATCTTTTACCTATTAATCCCATGTCTTCAAACATCTCCAGCAAACATCCATGAAACTGTACTAGACTAGTCAGTTTTCAAGTCAATTGAAATTTCAAAACTTTTACAATTTTGATAGTAGATTAATATTATAAAATATTTTTATTACTGATGGAAAGTATTTTGTTTCCACTGAGGTAGATACTCTCTATTTGAATTTGCACATCTACTACATTTTAGTCAGATCTTCCACTTTCAGATTCAGAAATTGTTTTATTCACCACAACACTAACATAGAACTTATTCCCTAGCTTGCTATATAAATATTAAAGGTCAAACTCCTCTAGTAAAGGTCATATTAAGAGAACACATATGAATTTGCCTGCTAGTTTATATATTACCAACTTATACTACCAAACATCTACCATTCACTTTTCTTCTTAAGGAATTTCCTTACATATCAAGGATGTAAATAATTTGGGAGTGGGGTTCCTTATACTAGGGTTTATAGAATGAAGCTTAAAAAACATAAATCGGTTATAAGAATGCCACTTTTTTTGACCACAACTGAGTTAGGAGTGAGTTTACAGTTAATTAAATTCTTATTAGTCAGATATAAGGAGAAGTTTTTGAGAGGTTACTGGGAAAAACAATTTTTCCATAATACAAACAAAAAAAAAACACAAATAACTATCCTATATTTCTTCATGTCTATCACTGAAGCTCTAAGAGCACTTGATGTTCAAGCTTCTGTAGCTTTCTTCTGAGTAGAAGGATACAAATCTAAGAACAAAAACAAATATGACAGGGATCATTAAATAGAAGACTCAAGAGTTTATTTTTTTAAGATTTATTTATGTATGCATACAAGAACTGGGATACAGGCCAGAGGTGTAGGGCGTAGGGGTGAGAGTATTCACCAGAGACAAAATGGGGAACAGACAGGCAGATTGATGAAATAATGCTGTTGAGGGGGACATCAGGCAAGGCAGGAGAGGTTTGCTGTGCCATGTGGGTCACCTCCCTGGCCAGGGATCAAACTCGTGCTACAGTGACTACCAATGCTTCATAGTGCAGTGCTTAACCTCTTGCCAGGGAGGCCCCCAAAGAGTCTAATTCTTCACAATATTTTTGAGTTGCTCTTCTAATTCTAGATTATTTTCTTTCTGTAAATCTTGTAAAGTATATATAAAAATAATATGTTTTGGTGTTGAGTCACACTTAGTTGGAGATTCTGTTATAGAGATAATTTTTTTTCAAAAAACAATATAAAGCTATAAGACATTACTATTATTTGTTGTGTCAGTTTGCTCAACTACTAACAGTAATGTCTTATATCTCTACAAATATACAGTTTGGACAACATTTTACTTCTACTCATTCAAATATGTATGTGTGTGTTGGGGGGATATGAATGTGTGTACATAAGCATATAATGGATTGTAGTATCTTATGAATCAATCTAGTCATGTTTCTTTCAATATCATTCAGTATAAAGCTTATGTTGATATACTACTTAAAAAATAACTTTTGTTGCAATTATACCTTGCTATAAATGTGCACCTCTTTAGCAATGCTTTGAATAATATATAATGATATATAAAAATGAATTTTATTAGAATCCAGTTTTGTACTTACATTTATTTTGAACTAATTTTACGCCCTAAATAAAATTGTACACAATATGAGAGTATCATCTAATTATTATGTAATTGGAAAGAAATTGGGATGTTTTCTATCATACTATAGAGTATGCTATAGTGAATGGAATGCCATGATAGCAAGGGTTAAAAGGCACTAAATCCCCAAAGTAATATTAAAATTCATCTATTAATTTTCACATAAACATTTAATGTTAGCAGAATTTAAAAAATAAATTTTATTTTTACTTTCAATAAAATAAATTTATTGAAATGTTTATTTCAATTTCAGTTATCTTGTCTTAACATAACATCATGACACTAGCCAAAGTTTAATAATTGGTCCCTTACAGTAAGGGAATTTGTATATAGATTGAATTTGTTATTAATGTACTACTTGATATTTTGTGTTATAACCAAAACCATGGCCTGGATGTTTAACATTTGTGAGATAATAACGAATGAATAACTAACTGTTGACCTTACAAAAATAAGATTGTGGTATATAAATAAATAAAATAACAAAAAGTTACCCTGGGACAACTGGCACTGACTGTATTAACGCAAAGAGCCATAAAGTCAAAGTAAGGGCTTGCTAAAGACACAAATAAGTTAAAGACAATGAAAAATTAAAACAGTGAGTTCATGGGAGCTGTATATTGAAAATGGTATAATTATTGCTAGTGTAAGAGAAAGGACTACATCATTATTACATGTATGCCTTCTAAAATATAATAAATGATATACAAGTGATATAGCATGGTGAAACAATAATCAAAACTCTCATTTAGGTATTTTACTTATGACATGTTCAACATCTGTTCATTTAAAAATGATTTATGGAGCACTAAATACATTATTTTTATTTTCAGAAATTAGAAATATGAAAATTAGAAAATATGAAATTAGAATGTAATTATCTGAATAAGAAAAGGAAAAGTGGACTTAGGGGAAATTATTAGTTGACTTCAATTCTCTGGCAAGTCTCTTGATACCTGATCCTACACAAACGTACTGTTATTCTCTATCTTCAACCACACGCTAATAGTACAGATTTTCCATGTATTGCAGTGTCCATTGACAGAGTTCACTGGAGTAACACCACTCTAAGAAGAATATAGGACAGTTTCTGTTGAATAGTAACTAAATTGACTTTAACAAGATTTTTTTCTCTAAAAAATTTGTAGGCACAAAGAAAAGTAATCATGCTTATATTTCAGCTGGTTCAGTGAAAAGAAAAATGTTACCCATGAAAAATTTTTTTCAATTGGTAGCCATAAAGTATCCATTTGTTTTATTGTGCTATAGAACAAATACAACAAGACATTTCATAGCAGATAAAGATAAATGATTGAAGTCTCAAGCCCTCTAAGAAAGCTATGCTGGCAGAGTGATACAAAAGAATCATATATTGTGGTTGACAAATGAGTCATGTAACAATGTTTTCATAGAATAGGCTTTATTTTTTCACCTACCCATTTTCCAAATGTGATTATAAAAGGTCATAATCAATCTTTATTGATAAATGGTATGTATGAAAGAGTACACTAGGAGTCAAATCCTGAGAACTACCATGTTGATTCTACACATAGTTTTATGTGAATGACATTGATTGTTAGTTAAATGCAAGTTACTCTACAATCTCCCTATCCATCTGTTCCTGAGAGGAAATTAGGACACATGTAAATGTATTTATATCCTTCAACAGTGAGAATTTTAATTTCACTAAAGATGAGCTGTCAGTCAACTTTTGGAATAGGAACTAGGTTATGAATAGAAGTAGACAATAAGGCATAAGGCTAAGAAAGAGAAGAAATGTTATCCTACTTAAGTTTAGGAAAACAAAGGAATGATTAAGGATTCTGGTTTATATAGGAAATAACATTAATATTCATAATATTAAATGTACAACATATATAAACAAGAAAGCAGGGAATTATAACAATGAAAAATTATATATGTGTGTGTGTGTGTGTGACACTGCTTTACAACACTGTTTATGATTGGGAGGTATAAGGTCCACACCTTCAAATCCAAGTACTTACCACTCCACACCCACTATCAAGGCACCCATAGTCCTCCACCATAGTCCATTGTTCTCCCACCTTTGTTTCCACCTCAGTTCTCCCTTCCCTTCTAGTAGCCCCAGTTTTATAGGCAGATAGAATTGTATGTAATATATAGAAATGCTGGAAATTAATAATTATTTTAAAAGCTAGCACTATAAGAGTATACAATACTGGTGGGAGAATGAAGGCACTAAGGAATTTAAAGAATTTCAGTTACCTCAATTTCTTTTAAAATATTGGTTAAATAAATATTAGACTACTGATGCAGATTTACTTAAGCAAAACAATAATGTACACCATACTTAGCATTATAAACGTGGTATTATAAATTAAAATTTATCATCTTATTTAAGGTATATTTCTGTTTAAATTTCAGCAATATAGTGATAAAAGCTATATTAGTAATCAATGGAAATCCATTAATTGCTTATGTTTGAGAAATACTAACTTCATTATAAACATCTGTTATGTTAATCAAGTAAAGGGATATATTAATATCAGTGTTTTCCTTACCAGAATGTTCGCAAACCAGCAATCCAAGGAGATGAAAACTTGGAAACAACATTAGAGACTTCTTACAGATTTCTAAATGCAGAGGGCATTTTGCTTTTCCAAATGTTGTAAGCGCTATCAAACTTTTAAAAATTGTTAACCATGAAACCAAAACTACCAATTAGGAGTTACAAGGAAGCAGAAAGAAAAGAAGTTATTAAGGAACTGATTTTTTGGTGAAGTGGTGTGTGTTCCACAAGTTGGCTTAAAAACAACTTTGATGACTCCCCTCAGGCTCTACGAGGACTTCCATACAAGGTAGCTTGAAATAAAATATTCTTAAATTCTTCTGAAGTCCTATACTCTAAATTTCTCCTTTGGGAAGTATGCTACAAATCTAATAAGAAAACTAGTATAGAAAATTTAAGTATCAAGTACTAATCAGGGAACTGAAGTTAAAATCCTTCATTTCTTATGTTTACATATATATATAATATATATATATATATACACATACACAATGGAATATCACTCAGCAATCAAAAAAGATAAACTCAAGCCACTTGCTACATCACAGTGGGAGCTGGGAAGCATAATGCTGAGTGAAATGAGTTAGAAGGAAAAATAAATGTGAGGTGGTGTCATTAATATGTGGAATATATAGTAACTAAACTAGAATCAGCTAAAAACAAGCTTAAAATTAATCCTTGATAGGATTGCTTTTGAAGCACAAAAGGAAGGAGGGGTTTGGGGAGGTATAAGAACAAAGATGGAAATAATCACAAATGGACCATGGTTGTGTACTGGGGTGATTTGGGAGCTATTGTGCGAGGTGGTAATGCTTAATGGGAGCATCAAAATATTATCTCAATTAAACATAATTAATTTAAAAAGTCCTTCTCAGTGATTGATTCTGTATTTTACCTCTGAAAGTGTTTTTGTTGATCTAATATTAAAAAAGTAATTCTGCTGCTTTTAAAACATAAGAAAAAATCTGTAACACCTTTGAATTAATATTTTTAAATGCTTTTTGAGTCATGTTTGCTTGTTATGAATTCTTGCAAATAATAGTACTGTTTCCCAACCGTGTCCATTTATCCACTTTGTTTCTTATGTGTTCTTTATCTATGTTATTCCATTACAATTTTTTTTTGCACAGCAGACACTCCTCTCATTTTTTTTAATTTATATATATTTGACATCACTTGTAGTATATCACAGATTTTGACTCCAATTGTTTTCTATAAGCTCTTGCTTTTTTTTTTTTTCTTTGCAGTTTTTTGTTCTGTTTGTTATGGCTATCTCACATTTTATTTTACAGGTAAATCATTTCAAATACTATTTTGGTTCTAATTTAGTAATGTTAGATTCTATTTCTTCCACTTAAATTGCTTTCCCAAGCAACCTAAATATACAATAATGTGAGAAGGTGTAGAAAGATATTAAACATTTGGGCCTCCCTAGTGGTGCAAGAGGTTAAAGTCTCAGCAATATAAAGCTGTTAGCAGCCACTGAAGCACAGATTCCATCCCCGGCCAGGGAGGTGACCCACATGGCACAGCAGGCCTCGCCTGTCTTACCCGCTGTACCCCTCAGCATTGTATTTCAGTAGATCTGCCTGTTCTATTCCCCCTCTCTAGTGAAGCCTCTCATTCCCGCCACCATAGTTCTTGTATACATAAATAAGTAAAATAAATCTTAAAAAAGTATTGAACTTTCAGTTAAAGGTATAATGTTCATTGTGAAAATTATAATATTTAAGAAGCAAAAGAAATAATATCAATGTGTAAAGCAAGTAAATTGTTTATGAACTGTGATTACACCAGGTCAACTAATATAGTATATCAATTGTCAACTGCACATTATCCCTGTTCACACGCTCCCCGGGAGAAAAACCTAAACCTTCTGTCGTGAAAAGATTAAAAGCCATTGCTCTCTGTCAGCAACTGTGGGAAGCCAGTTGAGACCTTTGGTTGTGGGTTCTTTCATTCTCAGAATCCCCTCACTGCAGAACTGCAGATTGTTGGGGTCACTATAGTAGCATCTAGGGAGGGTCGGGGTAACTGAAACAGAAGTCTTAATGATAGTTGGACAAAAAGATTATTAGATAATCTGAACATTCAGATTTTCTCTCTGAAAAGAAAAATGAGAACACATATCTGCATAATGTGATCTTTTTTTTTTTAAAGATTTATTTATTTATGCATACAAGCACTGGGGTACAGGCCAGAGGTGTGGGGGGGTGAGAGGATTCACCACAGAGAGCGGGGAGCAGAACAGGCAGATCAACAGAAGCACACTGCTGAGGGGAGCAGTGGGCACAGCAGGAGAGGTCTACTGCCCCATGTGGGTCCCCCCCATGGCCGGCAGCAGGGATCGAACTCGTGCTGCAGTGGCTGCGGTCTGCTTCACAGTGCGTTGCTCAACCCACTGCGCCACCAGGGAGGCCCCATAATGTGATCTTATATCCCTGAATCATATACAGAGTGCAAACCAATGTTACCACAATCAAAAGTAAAAAAAAAAAAAAAAAAGATAAAAAATAAAAAGATGATTATTGGGCTTCCCTGGTGGTACAGTGGGTTAAGCAATGCACTATGAGGCAAACTGTAGTCACTGCAGCACGAGTTCGATCCCTGTCACCAGCCGGGGTGGGGACCCACATGGCGCAGCAGACCTCTCTTGCTTGGCCTGCTGTTCCCCTCAACAGTGTGTTTCAGTCGATCTGCCTGTTCTGCTCCCTACTCTGTCTCTGGTGAATCCTCTCACTGCCCTGGACTCTGACCTGTACCCCAACTCTTGTGTGTATAAATAAATAAATCTTTTAAAAAATAAAATTAACAAAAAGATAATTATTATTGGTGGGCTATATTGACCTTAAAGATGGTCAAATGCTATCTATGGATAGAGGAGGACTTATGTGGGAATTTAATCATTTTTCTGACTTCTGAAGAATGCATTGTGGTGATGCAAAGGCTTGGTACCCACAGCTAAAATCTTCTTTAGCTGCTTTCTCAATCTTCAGTGGTGAGTGAAAGATTGTTTTACCCGCAAGCATCAGATTCTTACATTCTTACCCTTCACAGAATAAAGCTTGTTATTACTTTAAGTCTCTGCAGATGGCTTTGAGTTCTTTCCTGCTAGAGCAGGGAGTAGTGTTCACAGTAGCCAGATATGGACAATGAAAAAGAGAATACTCAGTTTATTTGCATTTCAAAAACAAAATAATTTTTGTTTAGATGTTTGCTATGAAATATTTGGTATATATTTAATTTGAAAGATATTGTACATATGAAATTAACTATGCCTACTATATTTTGTCTGACAAACTTACTTTCAAGAACTCTTGGTGTGCTCCTGAAAATGATTCATTTTGGTTCCCAGAGGCACTAGGAAACATCGGTGACTGCCTCCCTGGATACCTATGTTTACTTCTCTCTCATATGTTTCCTGAGAAGTCTTCTTGAATATGTTTCCCTCAACCCTTCTAACTGCTGAATAAGTCTCTAAGTATCTGTGATAAAATAGTAAGCTCATTTTATTCAAAACATTCCAGCTGTTCTATTTCTTAAACAAGTACAGATAGGTATTAATTTCCAGATAGATCATAGATAGATTGATTGGTGATAGACAATTGATAGATTCTCAGAAAGATACATAGAAATTTACATCTGTAACTATATTTGTATCTTAATATATAAAAGAAAAGCAATGTATTTAGATGTTGCTTATGGAACATTTAATTCTCAAAACTGTCTTGATTTTATTAATATATTACTAAAACAACAAAATACTCTTAAATATGTGGTTGGGAGTACAAAAGCTCTATGGTCTTTGCTAATATTCTGTTGAAATGATTTTGATTATTTTTTTCAGATAGTCTGCCATATTTCTCTCACTTCTTTGTTTAAGTCCCCATTCTATTATAAAAGCTAAATAGAGAATGATTTTATAGAAAAAGTCATAGGGCATAAGATCTTTATAGGACTTTGCATTACTTTTATAGATCCCTTACTGACAGTTAAACTCTATCTTAGAGAAATTCTCAATAAAGGCATAAAGTCTTTAGGCTGATAAAAAGGAATTGATTATAATATGAAATTTAATTATTAGTTGAACAATAAAAAGGAATTTATTTGTAGTAAGCTAATGATTAATGGAATTATTTTTCTCTCCAAATGTGATAAAGCTTTTATCTGATCAAATATTTTAAATAAAACATAGTGTTATATGCAGTTTCATTATAACTACTCTGAAGCAATAATCCAAATAATTAAAGAAATCACTTTTTTCAAGAAATTGAAATCTTTGGATGTAATCTGTTAAAGTAGTACAAGAGCTATAACACAATAAGTATAGAGCATATACTTTGGAATCTGACAATTTTAGATGCCATTCTGTCATTCTTGGTTCTGTCACTTACTAGTCGAATGACCTCAAGCATGTCTGATCCTATTTTCTTCCTCTGTCAAATAAAAAGCACCATTATCTCAGCAGTTTTGAGTTTGAAACAAAATTATATACAGTTATAAGCATATGTATGTACTTAGTATCTAAAATATGAGATGACTTTCTATTTAATAACTGTTTGCAATAATAGTCTGGTACATTTTACTATGGTCATTTATAGATTGAAAAATCTATTAGTTAAACTGTAGTTTTAAACTATTAAGAAAATAACCAAATGATGTAATCAAGTAGCACAGCTTTTATCTTTCTTTAGAAAGAATTGCTTCATCTCTTAATGGCATATTTCACCAATATTACACAAAATTTTATATCCAAATGTACTTGAGAGAATTTTTAAAAAACAAGATATAGCTATTGTTCTTATTTAAATAATATATTAAGAATCAAGAAAAATATTTCTGATCATACTAACAATAAAATCTACTTATTTCATTTTTACATAATCCTTTTAATTACACATCATTATATTATTAATAATTTAATTTTAAGATATGCTCTTATTATCTATATACTGTTTCTATTTTTCTGACTTCCAAGAAGTCAGTTTTATAGTGGAAAGAACACAAACATTGTAAATGAACATGTGTACAAGTTAACCCTAGTCTCTTTTTAGACATGATTTTAGATATCACTGATTCCAGTGATAACTACCAAGTAGAATTGTATTGAAAGTCAAATGCCAAATGCCTTTGCATGTCTTATAGGGACCTCCCCACAGCTCAGACATGTCTGTATTTGAATGTTTTGCAATGTTTTAAAATAAATTAATGTTTACAGATAAAAGCCCCAAGTGGCTGCTAATACATGAAAACACAGATGGTCCCAGATATTATGTGCATCTTCATAAAAATGCATGACATCATTTATGAAGTAATGTGATAAATGAGCATGAATCTTCCTATAGAAGGATCCATTATTTTATGTAAGTACACAGGGCAGAGACAAAGTTATGTGATATCACAGAGATGTAATCATCATAGTCCATGAGGTGAGAAACATTACAACATTAATAACAAAACTATTTCTTTAATAGACATAGCAGGGAAAACTAAATGTAAGAGAGTAAAAAAAGAGATGGAGAGAATATTCCTTTTCTAGAGTTCCCATTACAAAAGTATTGCCTTCTGGAATGCTTAAACAGCAACAAAATTGTATTTACCAGTAAGGAAGTAATAATATTGAATTATGGCACCCCACATGATCTCATCTTATTTTAACAATCTCTTTAAGTTGTACCATCAAATGTAGTTACGTTCTTAGGTGTTGGGGATTATGACTTCAGTATGCAAGAAAGACAAATACTGCATGTTACTATTCCATTGGATTTTTTTAAAACTTAATTTTTGATATTTCTCCCAAATTGTGTTTATGGAGTTAAAGTACCTTTTGTACCTGTTCTGAGGTTATAGGTTCAAGCCTCTACTAAAGTATATATTCAAACCTTGAACACTACTAGTATAATGACATAGAAAATTGGACAAAGTTTGCTTGTTGCTGGAAGGAGGAGGCTGTAGGGATATGTTGGTGAAAGTTAGAAACTTTTAGTTATAAAAAATTCTGAGCATCTAATGTATATGATGACGATAGTTAATCATATAGTGTTGAATGCTTGACATTGCTGAGTGGAAGTAAACATTCTCACTGCACACAAGTTAACAGTTTAAGATGATGGATGTGTCATTCTGACCTTGGTAATCATTCCATGATGTGTATGCATAATAAATCATCATATTGTACACTATAAGTATATACAATTATTTTATGCATTACTTCCCAATAAAGTTAGGGAAAAAAGGAAACCCCCATTTACCCCACATTGGTGTAATGTCAAATAAGTTTCAAGAACAGTTAAATAGTAATTCAAACTGAAGAGCAAATACCAAATAGTTTATATAGAAAATAATCTAAAAAAATATTGCAAAATAATTCTTCCTTTTTCAACTACATGTTTGTATCAGTCAAAATTCTTCATATAACTCCATGATTGCAACATGTGGGAATATACTGAATGCAAAATAAGATATGAAAAACTAGAAGACTATTAAGTTAAACACTGAAAGATTTTGTAAAAATGTGAAGTAACGTCATACTTCTCTTTTAAGGGAATATCATGGTTCCCTTTTTAAGGGAAAATCTAGGTTTTTTTATTAAAGATGTGGAATTTGTTTTAAAGTTGACTTAATTTTTGTTTTCAAATAACAGTAAAAACCAAAATTATCTTCTTAGTTTTAATTTATGAAAGAGTAAGTATCAATAGATACAATCTAAAAGACAAAAGATGTTTGGAAACACAAAAAATTTTTGAGAGTATAAATATGTTCTGATGTCAAATAATTTGATAACCATTTCCTTAGATAATCAGGGATACTTAGAAATAGGATAATTAACACTGAGAAATTACTATCAAATATTTTGGTAGAAAATATTATCATGGGTTTTATTTCTTGAGTGCCAATCAATATTAAAATACTCAAATAAGTTTGATATTTTGTACTTGATTCAGAATACTTTGGGACGAGGGCTATTGAGTTATGTAATAGAGTTCACATGGATAAAATAAGAATATTTATAGGCTTTTAAATATGAAAATTGTGTGATGTACACTTAACATTTTATTAAAATGCTCTCTTTCATTTTGCATTGTCAAATGTTAAGTATTTTGATTTCTAAGCATAAAAACTTTTAGATTTTGGGATGACTTCTGCTATTATCTCATGTAACATATTTAGGGTTTATATTAATTGTCTTCTTTTACTCTTGGTATTTACTATCTAGCACAATTTACTACATATTTTTAAGAAGTGATTATTAAATATGAAAAAAAGAGAATGCTTCTTTTGGGGGACTCTGTATGTATTTATGCTCATTCTCTACTTGTCCATTCTCAGCCTTAGACCCAAAGTTTTTGAGAGAAAATTCTTAGTTTAACAGATTGCAATCTAGTAAGTAATATACCTGTGGGAAAATTTATCATTTGTAACCCCAGGCAATGCAATTTGTCTTCCAAAAATTTGGTGATGCCTAGTCAAATCAGTTGTGGTCCAGGTGCAAGGATGTCTCATAAACCAAAAATATCTCAAGAATAAGTTGTTACATGACAAAAATAGTTTCTTCCCTTAAAAGACAGGCTCTTTTAACAAGCAGGACCTTTGCATGTCTGTACTACTCAGAGAGGCAAAGGTACATTATTTGTCTTTAGGATCCCCAAGGAAGACTTTCCAGCTCCAAAACATGGTGTCTCAGTTTATCTAACATGATTTTTTTCATTTTTGTGATTAAAGATGTGGATTAACATGTAACCACCCCTACAGACAGTTAAATAGCAATTGATATTAAAGAATAAATATATAGGAGCCTCCCTGATGGTGCAATGGGTTAAGCAACACACTGTGAAGCAAAACACAGACACTGCAGCACGAGTTCAATTCCTGCTGCAGCCAGGGAAGTGACCCACATGATGCAGCAGACCTTTCCTGCCTCACCAGCTGCTCCCCTCAGCAGTGTGTATTTCAGGGGATCTGCCTGTTTCGCTCCCCACTCTGTCTCTGGTGAATCCTCTCACCACCCCCACCTCTGGCCTATACCCCAATTCTTGTATGCATAAGTAAATAAATCTTTAAAAAAAGGACAAATATCCTAAAAGCAGATTTGACAAAGAAAACCAGTGACTATAAGGTACTAATCAATTGTAAACAGAAAGCAGAAAGAGTTTTAAATACTAAGAAGTATAATGAAACATATGTATACTTTGACCCACCATAATGTTTGGTCCTAGAAACAAAATGATAGAAATGTATAAATATTAATAAAATATATCAGAAAGATATCTGTAACTCTTTGCAATTCTATTCACTTAGCTAGATATTGTTTGTACTGATATAATTTAAATTTATTGCTACAAAACCCCTCATGAAAAAAGAAATATTCTGATATTGCTGACTGTAGGTCCCATCATTCAAAAATCCTATGGACAAAACAGCATCATCATTTATCAAGATGAGCTGTGTTATCTCATAGACCTCATCCTTAGCATTGTCAGCAATACACACTACATCATCAATCTTTGTTTTGTAAAGTTGGCTCTGTCACATCTTAGAATAAAAAGAATAGTTTTCTTATTCAGCTGTGATGAAGAATAAATGAACATTTCTTGGTAGCTCAGACATGAGCCTTCATGTCTGAGCTAAGTTCCTTGATTCTGCTTTTATGTTCTCATTAACTTATTTATGTATTAAAAATATACATATTGATAATTAATTATGTTGTAACATAGTGCTTGTATTAGTTTGCTAAGTTTTTCATAATGAAATACCACAGTCCAGGTGACTCAAACAAAATGAAATACTTTCTCAAAGTTTCGGAGGTTATAGAAGTTCAAGATCAAAGAGTGAGCAGGAGGTTTGGCTTCTGAAGCATTTCTCCTCAGGTAGCAGAGAGCTGTCTTTTCACTGCATTCTCAGGCAGTCCTTTCTCTGCATGCAAATGCCTGACATTTCTTTTTGTGCCCAAATTCCCTCTTAGGAGGACATTCCTCATATCCTATTAGGATCCACCCTCACAGCTTCTTTTTAACTTTATCACTTTAAATAATCCCATCTCTAAATAGAGTCACAGTCTGTGTATTGTGATTTAAGACTTCAAATTGTGAATTTTGGGGAGTATAAAATTTATTTCGCAACAACACTAATGTCCAGGGAAACATGCAGAAATAGAAAAAAAAAGTATCATTCCAGTTCAAATGGAATGGAATAAAGGAAAACATAGAGAAAAGTTATTTTTTTTAATAGTAATTTAAAGATGAAGTAGTAGTTTAAAGTAAGTAGTAGCAGGAAGGAAAAGAGTGAATAGAATTAAAACATTTTGGAGGATTGTATCAATAAGTAGATCAATAATCAGCCCATGTGAAAACTGAAAGATCTGAAATTACTTTTTCTACCTAGCTTAAAAAAAAAAAAAAACAACAACAAAAAACCAACAACAAAAACTAGCCTGTCACAGTTTCACTAGTGTTAGCAGAAGACATGAGGGGCTTGGGTCCAAGCTATGGATTTAGCTTGTTCCAGGAAGTAGATGCTGGCAGAAGACAAAAGAATCCTAGGTCAGTAATAAAAGGCATACTCATTATAGCCAGAGTATCAGCATTTTTTTTGTGTGTGTGGGAACTTGAAAAGCATCGATTCAGCCAAGGGGCCATCATACTTTTATCTAGATCAATCCAGCTAGAGAACCCAGTTTGCCGAAGATATTTGTTTGACTCTTCTGGATGTTCTTTAGGAAGGGTGCCGTTGGGTTGTTTTATTAAAAAAAAAAAAAAGGGTGTCATTGGGTTGTTATATTAATTTATGCATACATGAACTGGGGTGTGGGCCAGACATACAGGGCTGAGAGGATTCACCAGAGACAGAGTGGGGAGCAGAACAGGCAGATCTACTAAAATACACTGCTAAGGGAAGTAGTGGGTGAGACAGGAGAGGTCTGCTGTGCATTGTGGGTCAACTCCCTGGGTGAAGATCGAACTCAGGTCATTATGGTGACAGTGCTGAATCTTAATCCCTACACCACCAAGGGGGCCCCTATTGGTAAGAGAAAAAGGGAAACATCATGCCTTGTTATAACCAGGATCAAATCCTCACATTTCCAAAAAAGTTTATGTAGCCCTCTATTTCATACTGATCACAACTCTGGAAGTGATCATGAGTGGATGATTCCTTCCTCCGAACAGCTATATTCTGTGCATTTCTTTTCTTGCTGACTTGCATAACAATGGCAGAAGTAGCCTCTGAGTATATTATAAGGCAATATGAAGTAAATACTATGGTCATTTGAAAGTCATTTACTGATTCCATTTAAAAACAATGCACAGCATTTGATCTACTTATATGAAGGGTCAGAATCCCTTAGGGAAAGGTGTCAGAAGTTTCCATACATTTCAGGTCTTCAGGAAATAGGTCATTGATAGAGGAATTCATTGAGAATGGGTCATGGAGATAACTTGTGTTAGCATTTAAAATATAAATCAACATCTAACAGTAAGCCTCTATAAGGAACGGATCACAAATACTTGATCTTTCATTAACTCCTTCTGAAGTCCAGTGCCTCGCATATCATGTGTTCTAGTGACATGAAAACTATCAAATAAAGCTTTCCTTCCTGAATTATGGATGTGGAAGAAATTCAGGGATATTTTATGAGTCAAATATTGTTCTTGAGGAATGGTATTTGGACAGTCAAATGCAGCATTATTGGATGCTAGATAGTGTACCTCTGCAAGAGTAGATATAGTAGAATAGTAGACAAGACCGCTCTATCTCTTAGTCTAGTCTTGTTATTACAATAGATGCACTGTCACAGCAGTAGCTTACATACAAAATTGGTGATCAGAACCAATGGCTGTGTTTGGGGTTCCCCCTGCTGGAATTTTTCTTGTTCTTTCATCACTGATTTCCAGGATATCAAAAAACTCTGATGATTTGACTGATTCTAGCAAATGTTTACAACTCATCAGTTAATGGATTCCTAGTCAATGTTCCTATGTCGTTGATTCCTAAGAATTATTCAACATATTACTATTTGTTACATCACATGCTTAGAAATGCAGAAATTACAGAGTTGGGATCCATTGGGAGCAGAAAATTTAACAGTACAACATTAAGTGAAAATGACTTTAGTATTTTTAAACTGGGTTTCTTCTTTTTATGTAAAAGTTGTACAGTAGCTGTGGACCTCACAAGTCTATTAATAAATATATACCATTTTTCTCTTTTTGGCATGTGGATAGAGGGTTGCATTTTCTTCATTCTGCGAGGTTAAGTTTGGCTTTTGACTTGCTTTAGTAAAGAAAATTAATTGCTCTGATTGTTGCAGGTGGAAGCCTTTAAGTTGGTGTCAGTTAGTGATTTGAAGTCCTCTTTCCTTCTACACTGTGAGTGCCAAGCAATATTCCTTATGGGTCTTGGTGACTGCTCAGAAAATAAAGATGTCAGTCAAAGGTCCTGTGTCCCCCATGTGTCTCTATACAAATGGACTTGAAAGAGATAGTAATAAATAAATAAATACGTATCACATGAAGTCACTGTTTTTTTTTTTAAGATTTATTTTATTTATGCATACAAGCACTGGGGTACAGGCCAGAGGTGTGCCTGGGAGGGTGAGAGGATTCACCACAGAGAGCGGGGAGCAGAACAGGCAGATCAACAGAAGTACACTGCTGAGGTGAGCAGCGGGCACAGCAGGAGAGATCTGCTGCGCCATGTGGGTCCCCTCCCTGGGCGGCAGCAGGGATCGAACTCGTGCTGCAGTGGCTGCGGTTTGCTTCATAGTGCGTTGCTTAACCCACTGCGCCACCAGGGAGGCCCAAGTCACTGGGGTTTTTGGTGCTTTACCCCTGCAACTCAATCTGGATTAATTTACACAGCACCAAATATTAAAGTGAAACTAGTCACTTTATTTGTGTTATATTTCATTTCTGTATCAGAAACAAATATTATTGGGAGGAGTACACAGGTTACTAGTCCCCAGGAATTTGAGTAACTATTAGTTTTCTTTCATTCTGGCTTCATCAAATTATAAGTAAACATCATTTCTACCAAGGGAAAAATAATTGGATCTGCCCAAGAATCAAGAATATTAGTTTATAACACCTTCAGGGGAGAATTAAATAAGTTAAGAATCATATTTTACTTATATGTATTATGCAAATGACCCCCTCAAGCATCCCCATGAATTTAGAGAGAAGCTGTGCATGTACAAAATGAAATGGTTTGCTCTGTCACTATATTCTCTTTGTTCCCTCAACCTGCTGCTAGCAGTTACTGTCTGGAATTTTCAAGACGCTTGCTTGATTTAATTATACTGATGATGCTAGTTGGGGAATCAACACTAAAAATATTAATAACATTGAGAAAAAATAATCAGAATCCCTAAATGAAACACAACTTGAGGAACTAAAAGGTATCTAAGTAAGCTGTCAAAATTAACTATTTCTTTGAAGAAGCAGTGGAATGATAATGATGTGTGTATTTATTACATGCATCTGAAGAGGTGTGAGCCTGTAGCTTTAGAACATATGCAGTGTTAGGGGTCTCCCTGGTGGCACAGTGGGTTAAGCAACACACTATGAAACAAGCTGCAGTCACTGCAGCAAGAGTTTGATCCCTGCTGCTGGCCAGGGAGGGGACCCACATGGTGTAACAGACCTCTCCTGCCTTGCACGCTCCTCTCCTCAGCAGTGTGTTTCAGTCAGTCTGCCTGTTCTATTCCCGGCTCTGTCTCTGGTGAATCCTCTCACCTCCCTGGACTCTGGCCTATACTCCAGCTCTTGTATGCATAAATAAATAAAATCTTAAAAAAATGATAGTGTATGCAGTGTTGGAAGCCAATGTTACCTCACCAAATAAATAAATAAATAAATTAGGGGAAGGGAAGAAACAATATATTATCTCTGATGATAGCAATAAAGAAATGATGTAGTTAGCAATGAGTTTTCTGATTATCTGTAACTAAGTAAGGTATGCAAGACAGCCCCACCTCTCACAATTCAATTTTGGTTGTTTCACAGAAAGTGACATGCTAGCTGAGAGAAAAGAAATACATTATCCTTTATAGTCTTTCTTTTTTCGGTCTTTCCCAATTCATTAAACATTGCTTGATGGTGAATGGTGAATTCACTCACTATGTATTTCATTCCATCCAGGCACAAGAAGTTGTCTAGTATATCAGCAAAACACACATGCACATACACACACACGCAGGGCATGTGCACACTGGTAAATGAGTCAATGGATACCTTTCATTCATCCATTTATTTTCAAATAATGCTTTGTTTATTTGCTTATTTACAAAGAATCAGATGGGCTTTTTGAGCAGAATATTAATATGACCACTTTTACAGTTATAATTATTTGGAGGATTGAGATGCTTCTGCTCAAGGAAAGAATTTGAATACAAATATAGAGACTTACAGTGAACATTGGAGGAGATGGGAACTCTAGCCTCTATCCTTTGAAGCATGTGAAGATATTGAATCAGATTCTGTAGAGTTACCGGTGCTCAATTTGGCTTCACATTTAGCATTTTACACAAGACTCATTCTTTAAGGAATTGACTATTGGCGGTGTATCAAGATTGATATCATGTGGTATCTAAGTCATCCTGGCGGAGAGTATCATTGGTCATATTTAATTTTAATGAAATATAGCCTTTAAGGAACTATTGGGATTTTGTAAGTTGGTACAGCTCTCGTGTGGAATTAGACTGGCAGTAGGTATAGATTCAGAAATAACCAGTATAGGGCACTCTAATTCTAACTGTACCTCATATCTGTGGTATCCCCAAAATCAAATAAATTACCATGACTCAGCTTACCCATCAATGACAAAAAAGCACTCTGCAGTCAAGGTCTTCCCTTCATAGAGATCCATGGTTTTCAGTATTGGTGAGCTCAAGAGTATTTTCTCTGTGAGTTCATAAAACTTCACTGTCTATGAAAATTCTGAAGTATCAAAGCCTACAAAGTTTAAGAGAAAAACATTTGATCAAGCAAAGCTAAGTTTATTAGACAAACTGTTCGCTGTAAGGGTGGATGCCATTTTGATAAAGTCTTGGGAGTTTTGCAGAAGAGAGTTTTTCAGGAATCATTTATATAAGATTTTAGATTCCAGGATCAAGTGATTTTATATCCATCTTTAAGGTGGGGAAGTGATAAGGTATGAACAAAAACTGTGAAAGATGTAATTGTTTAGGATTGTTGGATATTGTGAGATGTGAGATAGTAGTAAATCAATATATATAAATTGCCATTCAATAAGCCATATACCCATATGACCAATATGTAGACCTATTTTCCTTGACACTAGGTTTGTAGAATTTCTCTGATACTGTATTGAAGGATTTTATTGTTTATAACCTTAGTTTATGAGTTTAAAAAATTTAACAGGAATCTCAGTATCAGGTGATTCCAATTCTCACTGCTATTCTTTCCCCCTGTTCTTATTTCCCTTTTTAATTTATCTCTTCAGAAAGAAAATAATTTCAATTTTTGAGTTGTGAGCAATGGTATGTAGGGGAGATGGTTTATATAAGCTTTTGAGAGTTTATTTGTAGTATCTCTTTAAAAATCTCCAGTCAATCTCCAGTCAATGTTATTATGTTGTTAGCTTGATAAAACCACAGTGCCAGTATTCACCCCACAGAAATTGTCAAACATTCCAAGTGAGGAATACTTTTTTTTCCTTCCCCTAGGGAATAAATTACATTTTTACCAGAATGCCACTGGATGTAAATTATGCCTAATACTATCATCCCCACATACATTTCTCTTTATGGAAGCTGCACTTTTGCTTACAGTTGAAAAAAAAAAAAAAACCTGACTGTTTCTGAAGTTACCAGCACTTTTTCAAGGCAAGTAGTTTATAATAATATGGTCTACATGGGTGCAACTCAGTTCTGTTTTAGAACCAAGCAATGAGGATAGTCACATTTGACTTCCAATGTTTCAATAGAAAATGTATGTTATCATTGATACTTAAAAAGGGAAGGACACCCTTTATAGAAGTGAAATTATTTTGTATTGGGTGATATAAATTCTAATTTATGATTTTAATATAAGAATAGAAAGGGGATAAGAAAACTTTTGAAAGTGATGAAAATGTTGTATACCTTGCTAATGCTATGGGTTAGAGAATTGCAAGTATTTATGTACAAACTGTAGACCTAAATCAGATGAATTATATTGATGCAAACTATTAGTTCAATATACTAGGATCTATGAAAAAAATAAGATACCTTGTTTGTATCTCAACTCTAACAGAAAGATACACACATAGAAAGAGACAAATAATCTATCACTTTCTGTGTTATTTTCATTTATTTTAGAAAAAAAGTGTCTTGTAATCTGGGAAATCCATGTTAATTTAAATGTATAATCTCTAATTTGATGGAACAATGTAGGTCAAGAATTTATAAATTTCTCTTTATTAGAAACACCTGGATTCCCAGACTCTTCTAAGTTTCTTGTTAAGGAAATCTGGGGCCATGTCCTAAACTGTAAAAGCAATAGTATCTTAGGTGATTCTTTTTTATTTAGTAAGTTTTAGTATACTGGCATGGACTTTCAGATATTTTCCCAATGTTATAAAGTTCTTAATAGGGCATACATAGTATTTTTAAATTATTTTCTGTTCTTTGCTAAGACAATGGGAGGAGAGGGAGGAGTTACAATTCAAAATACTTTTTTAGCAAAAACTGAATGAATTAGAATCTGTGGAGAACTTGAGCAAATTCTACTGCTGTTCCTTTTTCCACTTCCCCATGTAAGCTAGTAAGATCTTTTTAATCAGTCCATCCATACTCTAAGGATTTTTGAGCATTACATGGTCACAAGAATCTACTGAGTTTTAACTACTCAAAAACAGGAAAAAGAAGAACAGATTTCCATGTATTTGATCTATAATTTCAGCTGCTTATAATTTAAAGATTCCATCTTTCCAAACCTTAAGAATAATGGATCATGATAAAAAAAAAACTATAATCACATAGATATTTTTCTTTTATTCAGTTCTGCAAGATTACCTTTGAATGGATTATTTTATCAATTCCTCACTCCCTAGCATAAAAAAATATAACAGCTTTACTTATTACTGAAATCCTAATTTGTCACATGGATTTATTTAATACTTAAGTTAAATATTTACATAACAAAATGAGTAATTATACATAGGATAATCGTATAATTATCCTAAAGTTACCAAGAATAATAAACAATTTAGTGTTTCAAGGCAAGACTACAATAAAATAGGTCTATTGATGCAAACTTTTGCACCTGGCTTTAGTTACAGATTATCTTTTGCTCATGTCATTATTGTGTTAAATTGAAGCATGAACCTTCTGAGAATTATATGAAAACAAAAGAGCATTATTAATTCATACCAACTCCTTGTACCAAAAAAAAAAAAAAAGACAAGATAACTTTCAAATTATCTTCTAAGTTAATGATGTGTTTTTCATGTGCATGTCAGTCTCACTAATATCCAATTAAATATATTTCCCATTCACCTGATCTGTAATATATGCTGTGCTTTGTGCAAACACAGCATGAAGGAATATTTACCACCAACTTGATAGACATCATTTAGCTGGCTGAGATACAGAGGTGTTTTCCATTTGTTATCAACACACACTGGAACACATAAGGTGTGAAATCCATAATTTAAAGCTCAAGAGTAATTTCAAATAGAAATCCATCATACACATGTAATTGTCAGTTTAATATTACATTTCCATAAAGCTAAATTATTAATATGAGGTGAAAAAACAAATTGCAGCCACTAGCACAAGTTACCTTATATTAGTCAAAAACACAAAATAGTTTGTACTCTCAATATTTCAATAGTGAACAAAAGGTTATAGACCATAATCTGTAATATTAAACATATGTAACAGCATTTTGTAGCATATGTATGTAAAATACTCATATATTAAGTAGTAATTTCAATTTTAAGATTTTTCAAGATTTTGATTTAGAAATATTATAAAGATAGGGGATTTTCAAGTATCCTATGTCTTATTTACCTGTTATTTACACATATATTAGTATGATATAATGTCATAATGTATGAATAATTATTGATAATTATCAAATCAGTCCATAATTTCCTTAGTTTTTATCTGATATCCTTTTTGTGTTCTGTGATTCCATATAAGATACCACATTTAATGTGGTTTTCTGAGGTTACTCTAGAATTACGAGCTTCACAAACTTCTCTTGTTTATGATGATCTTGGTAGTATTGAAAGTAGTGGTCAGATATTTAAATAGTGTTTTGGACTGAATTTGATGTTTTTCTCATGATTAGAATATGGTGATGAGTTTTAGGGAGGAAGATGATGGAGACAAACAGCATTTTCACCACCTCAAATCAAGAGTGCATATCAACATGCCTGTTGTTATTAATCTAGATGACCTGACAGAGGAAGTTTGACAGGCTTCTCTGCTGTAAGGTTACTTCCCCTCCTTTCTAAATGTATTTTTGGAAGGGAGCCACTGTGTGTAACCCACACTTAAGGAGGGAGGTATTATGTCCCACATCCTGAAAGAGAGTATCACATTATTTTGAATTCTGCATGAGAGGTATCTTTTCTCCTTCTTTATTTAAATATTTATTTATAACAGTATGAACTCATGTATATTTATTTTAAAAAATTGGTGTGCTATTTGCATCTGCGTTTTTTTTTTTACTTAATATGTTGCTCAAATTATTCTATTTAATAGTTTTAGGCATTGGGAGTTGGTTCAGTTGACTGCTATATATCTTTAAAATAATCCAATCATGACTTTTTGAGCAGTTTTTGATTTTGTGATTCTATGAGAGATTGCCTTGAATATCTTCAGCTCCAGACTAGAAAAGGCATTTCTACAAGGACCCTGGTTTCTTTTTTATAACATTTTTAATTTTTTTTTTAATATTGATACATATAAGAGCTGGGGTAAAGGCCAGAGGTGGGGGTTGAGAGGATTCACCATAGACAGAGCAGAGAACAGAACAGGCAGATAGACTGAAATACACTGCTGAGGGGAGCAGTGGGTGAGGCAGGAGAGGTCTGCTGTGACATGTGGGTCCTCTCCCTAGCAGGGATTGAGCTTGTACTGCAGTGGCTGTGAAAGCTCAATAGTGTGGTGCTCAACTCCTTGCAACACCAGGGAAGCCCAACCCTGATTTCTTATGATGTAAAATACAAATTATAAACCAAGATCTGGGTTACTGGGGTATCATTGCTTCTAGGCCTACTCAGCTGACAGACAAATTAGTTGTGTTTATACTATCCTGTGTCTATGCATCTATAGTAAACATGTAAATATATCATCATTTGTGTCTCTGTTAACTATTACTTATTACTAAGTGTCCACATGATCCATTTCACATGTATCATTCTTAACTCCTCCCCTTTCTTACCCATCAACTATCATAGCAATACCAACAAACCTGTAACCCACCAACCATCATCCATTTATTTAACTGCACAGTTCCAAAAAAAAAAAAATGTACAGTGGCTTCAGAATTGGTAAACAGGTTTCTCTGCTGTAAACAAGTTTCTCAGTGAAGAAACAGCACACCACCTACAATACAGTGCTTATATGCTGATATTTGCCTTTAGTGTAACAGCCTCCATTTTCAAAGTGATTAGGTCAGAATCTTTCCCCTTTCCCCATCTGGCTGCTTCAATGATGTTGACTCATTTATTTACCATACAGTTTGCCTCATCACAGTCTGCATTCCTCCCAGAGATTATCAATTTTTCTTTTAAATTGCACACTCTCTGTGTTGTAATTTTGTATGGATTTACAGAAATTCATAGAATCATTTTATAGCATTACAGTAGCACAAAATAATATCAAAACCCTAAGTAATCCCTTGTACTTTATTTACAAATTCTTTCCTTCCAAAAACCAAAAGAAACTGATGATTAGCTTACCATCTATATATTTTCACACTTGACAGAATCTCACTTAATTGGAGTCATATAATACAGTCTTTTCAGATTGGATTTTTTCACTTGCCAATTGTGCATATCAGCTCACTCTGTGTCTTAGTCTGTCTTGATAGCTTGTTGTCTTGGTATTGTTGGATAATATTCTACTGTTTGACTATACCAAAGGTTTTGTTTTTTTTTTTTTACCCCACTTACCTATTGAAGAACATCTTGGTACTTCTAGCTTTCTGTGATTTTGAATAAAGCTGCAATAAATATGAGCAGGTTTTTGTCTGGATGTACATTTATAAATCAGTGGAAATATCTAGAAGTTATAGATAACATGGTAAGATTATGTTTAGCTTTGTAAGAGCTGCCAAATTCTCTTCAAAGTGGGTGTACCCTTTTGCATTCCCACAAGTAATGAATAAGAATTTCTGCTATTCTGCAACTACCCCAGAAATTGATTGGTCATTTTGAGGATTTTAGTCATTTTAATAAGTATGTAAATATACCATATTTTTGTTTTAACAGTTTCCCTAATGATAAATGGTTGAGCATATTTTAAATATTTAATACATATCTGTAGTTAATCATGATCTGTATCCTAACTGTATATATTTTAGAATGAGTTGTCTATTTAGAATTTTTTCACATTTATTTTATTTCTGTGTTCCAAGATTTGTTGATTTTTGTCTTCTTTTTCTTTTCTTAGTTAGCTTCATTAGAGGTTTATCAATTTTATTGATTTTAGGAAATTACTAAATTTTGGTTATGTTAATTTCCATTATGTTACTGTTTTAAATTTCATTGATTATGACTCTAATTTTTATTTTCTCTTTATAGTTTCTAATTGCTTTAGGCTTAACATTCTCTTTCCTTTATATATATTCATATATATTTATATTTATAATTTCCTACAGTGAATGCTTAGGCTATTTATCTTAAGGTTATTGTCATTTCAATTATATGCATTTATTATAATGAACTTTGCCTAGGCACTGCTTTTATTGTAATTCATCCACAAATGTTGAAAACTTTGATACTAATGATGTCTGAATTAGCCAGAATTCAGAATTTTGTCATAAACACCAATGAAGGAGCCTAGGATTATAGAACAGGAATTGAAAAACTGTTCTGTTAAAGCTCATACAATAAATATTTCAGATTTTGTAGTCACACTATCTTGGTGTATCAACTATGATTTAACATAAAAGTAGTCACAGACAAAACCTAAAAGAATGAGTGTTCTGTGTCACAATAAAATTTTATTTACATCTTTTGAATCACATATAAGTATGTATCATGTATCATGAAATATTATTATGTATTATGTATCATGAAATATTGTTGTTTTGATTTCTGTTCACACAAAAAAAATGCAAAAAAATTCTTATATTCTGGGTCACATATAAATAGTCAGTAGAACAGATTTGTCAAAATATATTAAAGAGAATCACAAGAATATAGGTAGGGTTAGAAATAATAAATTTTGATTCAGTCTTTAATCTCTGCTCTATTAGTTCTAAGTGTTTAAACTTTCAAACATGATGTTATATTTAGCTTTTATTTTTTGGGGGGTAAGGTTTACCTATATATTCAATCTTTTCTTTTGTTGACTTTTTTTTTTGTAAGCTATTTCTGGGATCTCTTCCCTTTTGAATGTCCCTTTAGAGACAATATAGGAACTCTACTAGTTTTGTTAAACCCAAAATTTCTACCTTTTTTTTTTAAGTGATAGTGTTTTTAAAAATATATTATACAAAAAGGTTGACTGTTATTTGTCTTTATGACTTTGAAAAAGTTATTACGCTCTCTTCTGGTTTAAACAGGATTTTGCCTTTGCACAGATGGCAAAACAAAGATCTTTTTTCCCTTGTTCTCTTTGAAATCATACAACATTGTTGATTCAAGAAACATTATCATTTGAGAGAATGTAAGGAAAAGGTTTCAGTTGCTCTTATAAAATGGTGAGGGTCACGATGCCTTAGAAGATAACTGAAAAGTTTTAGAAATTTTTAATTAAAGGGAGTTTAGTACCAATTATGAATAAGAATATTTAAGACCTTTTGGAGAATTCTAAAGGTACAGATTGAACGAAATATAAAAATGTAAAAATTTCTCTTGGTAATATTATAAACAGCATTATTTTTCAAATAAGTAAATGGTAATTACAGTGTTTTATTCTCAAAACCTGAAGAAATTCTCTATAAATCTGAAGTGAGGGTCTCCCTGGTGACACAAGGGGTTGAGCGCCACACTGTGGAGATTCCTCAGCCACTGCTGTGCCAATTTGATCTTGGCCAGGGAGGGGACCCACAGGGTGCAGCAGACCTCTCCTGCCTGGCCCACTGTTTCCCCAGCAGTGTATTTCAGTCGATTTGCCTGTCTGCCCCCCACTCTGTCTCTGGGGAATCTTTTTACCCTCCGGCTTATGGCCTGTGCCCCAGCTCCTGTACACATAAATAAATAAAATCTTTTAAAAAAATAAATCTGAAGGGAAATTGTAAAAAGTCTGAATGTCATTATTCCTTGACTCAACCTGCTGCAATGAGGAAATCACTTTGAAATAGATAGCCTATCTTGCTAAGGGATAAAACTAGTTTATGTTTTATATTCTTGCAATCCTGTCTGCCTTTAGTGAGGATATATATATGATAGATTCAAATATGAAAATGTTATATAAATTTGAGAAAAAGATCATCAGAATACAGACACTCAGGAGAACATTTATATGCATGTTGGTGGTTAAAGGGTAGATCTGTGAAGAATATATCATGTTCTTGCACAGTAATGCCACCCAAGGGACAGAGAAAAATAAGAAATCAGTTTAACATATGAATGATGCTTCCTTTATGACATCTGCACTCTAATTACCAATATGCACTCTTGAGGTGGAATGATATCATTGCATAACCATCACTTTGTGCGACATAATAAAAGCTATCTTCTAAATCAAGTATTTCATGTTTTTTTTTTTTTCTTTCATTTCTAACCCATTGTCTGCACTGTGGTTTTACTTACTTTCCCATTCTACTTTAGTGGCTAAATAATGCTATTATATTTTATAGCTGATATTTATTTACCTTTTCCAACTAAAAATATTAATTGTATTATTTGGCAAAGAGAATATGACAACATGTGAACCAACTATTGAGAACTCTGTCTAGCTGATATTTGACTAGAAAGAATTTTTTTTTTTTGTATCTAACTACTCCCTACCTGACATTGGAATAACCTTGAGACTTCAGCAAATGACAATATAGGAAACTAAGATGTTGTTATATCTGTCAGATACTGGGAGGAAATCCCCTGTAGACAAAAAACTGTGAGAAATAGTACATGTCTAGTCTAAGTCAATGAAGCAGAAAGATGACCAAAATAAAATAAAGAGGAATGCCTTTCAAGTCATACATATCTATTCATTTGAACTAAACCTAAGTATCTTTTCATCATAGATTTTGACTTTGCCATTGTAAAAGAAATCTGACAGTCAGGTCCCCAACTTGGGATTTTCCTGCCTGCATCCACTCAGAATTTATTAGCTGTTCCATGGTGAAAGCAAAAGGCCAGGGCTTATTTCTATCCTTGACAGAAATTGATAGAAAAAGTGATAGAAATATGCTCTATTTTGTTGAAATTTATCATAAACTACATTAGCCCAATGAAGGGCTACACAATATTTCAAATGATCAGTTGTCAATTTTTATTCAGAAAATCCAAAACGGGAGAAATACCTCTCCTTTTTTGGTGAGGAGGATCTTTTTCTTTAATACTGAGGTAGCGTTTATTTACAATGTTATATATGATCTAGAGAATAGGCTCTCTCCTTTCAGATGTTTTTAACCCACAAAACCTGCCACCAAAGCACCTGCCATTCTCCACTGTAGTCCTCAGTACTCCTCCCCAGTCTCTCCTCTCCCCTGTCCTCCTACTCTGTTTCTACAGTCTGGGGTTTGTTGGTTCGACTTAGACAAACAATCTTAGAAAACCTGTTAGACTTTGCCAAGGAACAAGAAGCAAAACTGCTCCTGATTTTAAATCTGAGGAGTTTAATTTTTATAATGACTACATGTCCAGAATTTGTAAATTTAGACAGTTCTATTTTTAAACATTTTTCCCTTTTATTCTCAGTAAGGTAACTCACCTGAAAGGATTAGATAAGACATAACATTTACATATTTTCAGATTTTAATTAAATATAAAATTGTTATGAAAATACTTGTCTATGAAACTTGGTATAAAGAATACCAGAAAATCAAAAGAAGACTAAATTTCTAGGTAAATGATGAGCATAGTATAATATGCTAACATAAAAACCCTTCAATGCATACTTTTTATGCATACTCATGTTTAAGTACAATGACTGTTATAATATCTGTTTACTAAAAGACTATTTTCCAACATGCTAATTAAGGTACAACATCAGAGTCATGGCCAGATCAAGAACATGGACCTGCCAGTCATTCTCCAAAAACTTTGTTTGAATAAAGTGATCCTAGTACATATTTTCAGTAACATAAAGTGACTCAGGTAGGAGGTGCATAGGTTAAATCTCAGCACTATCACTGCTAAGGCCTGAGTTCGATCTCCAGTCTGGAACTGACCCACATGGCGCAGCAGACTTCTCCTGTCTCAGCTCCTGCTCCCCTCAGCAGCGTATTTCAGTCAATCTGCCTGTTCTGTTCCCAACTCTATCTCTGGTGAATCCTCTCATCCCCCACAACTCTGGCCTACATAGTTCTTCTATGTATAAATAAATAAATCTTTTTAAAAAATGACCCAGGTGAAAGAGTAGTAGTGTCATGGATCCTTTAAAGGCCTGATTAGTTAAAGTTTCTCTAATTAAGTTGAGAAAGAGACTCTCAAAGAGTTTGACTATTTACAATAGATACTGAACGGATTATAAACACCAATGTGTTTTAAGAGACACTTTCATTAAAATTCTCTGTGGTTTGGGTTAAAACCCTGACTCAATGAGATATAAAATGACACTACAGACAGCAACAATCTTTGGCAGGAAGCAGGCAGAAGAAGCAGCACAGCTGCCAAAGAAGGTATATTCCCTAAATCCCTTTTCAAATCTGGTCAGGGAGAATAGTGGAAAGGAAGAATTTAATATATGCAGCCAAAAATTTATTCAAAATTCTATGAAGAGCAAAGAACAGAATACTTACCCTTAGGGGGCAGAACCAAGAGCCAATCAAAAACCACAGTCTACCTGAAGAACAGAATGACTTTCCAACATTTGTCACCCTGGCTGAATTTCAAAATTTTCCTGAGTCAAAGCCTGCTTATGTGATTCCTATCATGCACCATTCTTTAGGTAATAATTTATTGTTGTCTTCCCGTCTCTCTTTTCCATTATAGGTATCAAGTGAAGCCAATGATTGTACTTTTGTTTTAGTTCTTGGTTTTCTGAATCAAGAAATACTGATTTCAGAAATGAATTAGATATAGACTTGACTTTAATCACAACCTTTGTTCTAATTTAAGGTTATGATTGTATAAAGCCTTGGGGAGATGTTTTGAAAAGAGAGAAGTATAATTTGTGAGCAAGAGAGTGGTAACTATTTGAGACCCACAGACTATGGTTGATTGTACCACTGTTACAGGGTGGATAAAGTGCATGCCTGAATCCCCAAACCTACCTGTTGCAAATAGTTTCTGCCATCTGCCACACTAAGACAAAACATTCTCTGGTGTGTAAATCCTTCAGTGGAAAGGAGTTTTAACTAGTGTGCGACAAGGTAAAGACAAAGAATATAGTTTTCAAATGAAGCACCCAAAGTCACCCATCCCCTCATGGATAAATGTCCAGACAAACAGGGCTGGCATTGTTCCAAAGAAGGACCACTGAGACCTAGAAGCCTGGCACAAGTCTTAGGCACTTTCTGGTGGGGACCCATAGGAAAAGGGCTGATGGGGTCTAGCATATTTGGGACAGAAGGAGCAAAACCAAGATAAAAGCTGCCAGTGTTAACCTCCTCATGGGTCTCTCACCGACACCTATTTCAACCAGCCCAGGACCAAAAAGCAAGTGCCGTTTCTTCACATGTCTCTGTTCCATGTGCCTCCTCCAGTTCTCCTTCTGACTCTCTATCCTGCTTCCTTCCTTCCGCAATATCCTCTCCAACTCTATTCCTCCATGCCCAGCCCCACCCTCTCTTAGGTGGGGCAGGGAACCTGGAACCTCCCCTTCCCCTGAAACTATTACAGGGCAGGGAGAAGAGCACTTTAGAACTTTTAAGTTTGCCCTCTTTGAATGGGTTTTGCTATTCACCGCATTAAGATAAACATATAAAACCATTAATGGAAAAGAATTTTAATACAACTAGGGTACAATAAAGAAAGAACAAAGAATATAGTTACTAAGTTAAGTATTTAAAGTTACCCATCTCCTTGAGGGTAAAAGTTTAGCTAAATAGGATTGGCCCAAAGCAAGGCCCAAAAACCTGCCACACATCTAAAGGACCTTTCAGTAGAGACCCATAGAAAAGGGTCAGAAAGAGTTAGACAAATCCGGGAGGAAAAGAGCAAAATCAAAATTAAGATGAAAGCTGCCATTGTAACCTCCCCACGGGTCTCTCACCTACATTTGTTCCAACCAGTTCAAGACCAAAAAGCAAGCACAGTTTCTTCACATATCCCTCTGCTTTACATGCTTCCTCCAGGTCTCCTTGCTGTTTTTAATTTTTTTTTCTTCTCTCTTCTCTTCTCTGCAGAAATTTTTTTTTAGCTCCACGCACTTAGGGCAGAACCAGGATTTTTGGAACTTCCCCTTTTCCTGGGACCACCCTGTTACAAAACCACCTCTTATACCATTTGCTCAAAATGTGCATTTCTTCCCTCTCCATGCTATGATTCTCTGAGTCCATAGACCTTATAACAGGACATGTAACCAACTTAGGCCACTATAATGCAAATGGAATTGAGTGTGAATGTTCTAAGCAGAAGCTTTGAGACACCATTTACATATATATATATATTTTTTTAAAGATTTATTTATTTATGCATACAAGCACTGGGGTACAGGCCAGAGGTGTTGGGGGAGGGTGGTGAGAGGATTCACCACAGAGAGCAGGGAGCCGTACAGGCAGATCAACAGAAGTACACTGCTGAGGGGAGCAGCGGGCACAGCAGGAGAGATCTGCCAAGCCATGTGGGCCCCCTCCCTGGGTGGCAGCAGGGATCGAACTCATGTGACAGTGGCTGCGGTTTGCTTCATAGTGCGTTGCTCAACCCACTGCGCCACCAGGGAGGGCCCACATTTACATATATATTTGTGCAAATCTTTGCCCCTTCATTTCATTATAAGAACAGTTACTATCAATAACATTTTAGTGTGTATATTTGTATGTATTATCCTGAAAATAAACACAATATGTGGAACAATCACAGATTGCTTACACTTAAAGAAATAATTTTCAGAGGTTCACCACATCCCAGTTCCTCTCCCTCAAGGCCATGTGAATAGAACCAGGTAAGTTGGCTAGTGCTTAATGGATTTCATATACCATAGGAGTAAGTAGAATCCTGAAATTAGGAATCTGTTAGCGTCCATTGAAGAGAGATAGTAGTCCCTTACCCTATTTTGACAACGGGGGAAATAAACCTGTTTAAGAGTAACTTGTTCCCAGAGTAATTTACCTTTTTTGGGAACATAAATGGCTGACTCAATGGTTTTTTGCTTCACCATTCCCCACCATTTGATATGTAAACACATAAGAATGGAAGATAATTTCTCATTATTCAGTCTTTTTCTTTAATTCTAAGTCAGTATTTTTAAATCTAGACCCCAATCTTGTGATAGAAAAGATTAACTGAGCAAACCATATTCATATATATGTTTTCCCATTTCTATCCCTTCTACTCAACCCTGTGTCTGGGTTTGGGAATAAGGAGGCATGAAGCTCAAGCAAGCCCAGTTGGACCCAACACGTCTGATATTTTCCACAAATTTCATGTTACATGACCAAGAAGTAACTATTTGTGGTTTTAAACTCTTGAGATCTTTAAGTTGCTTTACAGGCACTATGTCAAACTAAAAATTCAGAAAGTGGTTAAAGAGACAAAATATACATATATGGGATCCAAAATGTGCAAATCAGGATACACAGAATATCTAAAATGTGTTTAATAGAGGGATAAAGTCAAGGGTTTTTGTGGGCAAAAAATAGGAAGATGAGGTATGTAAATTTGATGAGTGTTAACAAGCTTAACCTCAATATATAATTGGTTTCAGATTCTCTAGAAAGGATTAAAGAACTTGACATTCTATCTTTCAGCCAAGTCTGTAATTAACATTTCTTTTTGGATGAATTCTCAAACTATTGCTGCTTGATGGGTTCTTAAAATGATTGCTTTTGGCCCAGTTCAAGGATACAGGTAGCATAATATCTCTGTAATAACTCTCTGGCCTGGTCTTAAAAAAATACTTTTATTGATGTCAGCTTTTCACAACTATAACACTATTGAAGCTGAAATGAAACTTGGTAAAATCTTCTCTCACTCTTGAAAACTCTGACTTGTGTTAAAACAAAGAAAGTTATAGCTGTATGGTAGTTAAAGGGTAAAGAAGGAAAAAAAAAGTTTCATTTGAGTCTATTGCAGTAGAGGAAAAGAGATCTCAGTACAGAATTGGGTTCAAATTTGAACATAACGGGCCTCCCTGGTGGCGCAGTGGGTTAAGCAACGCACCATGAAGCAAACCGCAGCCACTGCAGCACGAGTTTGATCCCTGCTGCCGGCCAGGGAGGGGACCCACATNNNGCGGCAGACCTCTCCTGCCTTGCCCGCTGCTCCCCTCAGCAGTGTACTTCCGTTGATCTGCCTGTTCTGCTCCCTGCTCTCTGTGGTGAATCCTCTCACCTCCCCTCCACACCTCAGGCCTGTACCCCAGTGCTTGTATGCATAAATAAATAAATCTTTAAAAAAAAAATTTTTGAACATAACAAGGAAAGTAGAGCTTTATAGCCAAAGGGCAGGATGGGTGGGTACTGGTGGGTGGAAAATTGCTAAGAGGGAAGAATAATTCTTTTTTTTTTTTTAACTTATCTAAAGGGTTTCTTGCTGAAGGCAGGACAAGGCAATCTTGATAAGAATCATAAGAAATTTGGTCAAATACTAAAGGTATTTAAAGATAATAAGAGTGGGGAATTATGAGTAAACTTACAATGAAATAAATGGTAAATTGGTCCATGTAAGATTGACAGAAAGTACCAAAATGTAGGCATGAATTTTCAGAGGAGAGTAACTAAAGTTTTCTCAAGGAAAGATAACCAGGTGCTGAGAATAGTTTCATGAATATAAACAACACATCAAAACTTATATCAAAATACCTATTTTTTTTTGAAAAAGCAAAAATTTAACTATGAGTTCAAGATTATGCTGTAATTAAGTCTTTGGTAAAATCTACATAAAAGACAAACAGTTTTCATTATTTACTGTTAAGAAAATAATTATTATTTTAATTCTTTAATATTTTTATACATTTACTAAGACCTTAAAACAAAACCTGTTTATTGCAGGAATTAAAACAAAACAAAACTGACAAGACATTAAAATATGAATCTTCTCTGCATTTTCCCCACTTGACAGTCCCCTCCGATGTGACATATCCATTTCATTTTTTAAACAGAAATGATGTGTTATCTCTTGAGATATTATTTCTTGAGAAGGATCAGTCAGGAAGAGGACAGCTTGAAGTCTGCTAGTCTTTTATTGTTGGTGATACAAATTTTTAATTTAAAGCTAAAGAAAAACTGATTTAGAAAGACTGTTCTGACAAAGCTGGGATAAAGGTAAATAAATTTCAGTTAAAAAAATCTTGCACATTGCTTGTGAGAGGGTAAGCTGAAAACACACTTAAAATTATTTGTCACGGCTTCCCTTGTGGTGTAGCGGGTTGAGCGCCCCACTGTGAAGCAGCAGCAGAGGTGGTATAGCAGTGCAAATTCGATCCCAGCCAGGGAGGGGACCCACATGGTGCAGCAGACCTCTCTTGCCTCCCCAGCTGCTCCCCTCAGCAGTGTGTTTCAGTCTTCTGCTTTTTCTGCTCTCCACTCTGTCTCTGGTGAATCTTCTCACCTCCCACGACTCTGGTCTGTACCCAGCTCTTGTGTGTATAAATAAATAAATCTTAATAAAAAATAATAAAATAAAATTATTTGTCACTATCAACTAAAGCTAAATATATTAACAGTCTGACTTTTTCCTCTCAACGGAATTCAGTAAATATTTTTCCTAAGTAACATTGTTACAGGGCAGGGAGAGGAGCACCCCAGAACCCCAAGCCTGCCCTCTCTGAATGGGTTCTGCCATCCACAACATTAAGACAAACATATAAAACCTTTAATGAAAAGGAACTTTAATACAATTAGGGTACAATAGAGAAAGGACAAAGAACACAGTTACTAAGTTAAACATCCAAAGCATCCAAATACCCATCTCCTTGAGGGTAAAAGTCCAGCCAAATAGGATTGGCCCAAAGCAAGGCCCAAAAGCCAGCCACACGTCTAAAGGACCTTTCAGTAGAGACCCATAGAAAAGGCTTAGAAAGAGTCAGACAAATCTGGGAGGAAAAGAGTAAAATCAAAATCAAGATGAAATCTGCCATTGTTAACCTCCCCACAGGTCTCTCACCCACATCTGTTCCAACCAGTCCAAGACCAAAAAGCAAGTGCAGTTACATGTCACTCTGTTCCAAGTGCCTCCTCCAGGTCTCCTTGCTGCTCTCCATCCTGCTTCCTTCTTCCCTTCATTCTGTCCTCTCGCTGTAGAATCTTCTTTCCCTGCTCAGCTCCACCCACTTAGGGTAGAACCAGGATTCTGAAACTCCCCCCTTTCCTGGGGATGACCCTGTTACAACATTACAAAATATTCATAACTGTGTATCATGTGAACTGAATTGACATATTCATGGAATATGAATGGGGCAATTGAGATAGACAAAATTTCAATTAAAAGTAAACACTAGTGAAGATACTGATAAGCAAAAGGCAAGAATAGATATAACCTGACTGCTGAGAGGCCTTGTCTGAATTAAAATTAACAGGTGCATCTGATACTATAGGTCTGAAAATTTTAATAAATATTACTACCAAATTGAAATGCTTATGGACTCCTTGTCTGAAGTCCTGAAGCCTTCACCAGGTTTTGTCTATAGAGCTATAAATACTCTTTCTAAGAAATAGCCTCTCATTCCTGCAGATTGACAGCTATGAGGAAATCTCTAGGCGGGTTTGCCAGTCTCCCAAGTCTTTCAAGAGTTTAGTAATCTTCTTTTGCTGCCATTTAAATTGGACAATGTGTTTATATTATACTGCAGATTCCCTCCAATAAATTCATATTGCAGTTATATGCAATTCACTTGAAGCATAAATGAAACATTCCCACTCTGTAGAAATTATACCCTTAAGATTTAAACCTGGTAAAACAATTTGTCATGCTTAAAATAAAAAATATGAACACAACACAAATATTCATCAATAGTAGAGTAAATACATTTTTTGAGCACTGTTCACACCATGGAAAACATTATGGCAATGAAACAAGGATACATTTTACAAATAAAGTTGTTGTGTGAATGGATTTAAATATACACTAATAGCTATGTTTTTAATCCATTTATATAAAGTATCCAAATAAGAAAAACTAATATGTATTAGAAATCAGGATAATGGTTACTCTGAGGAAGACTGTGGGACCACTTGCTGGGTGTATGAGGAAACTCTTGGGATGCTTTTGCTATAGTTCTGGGTCTTGGTGAAAGTACACAGGTATGTTTACTTTACATCATCTTTGTATTTGTGTATTCATAATTTGTTCTTTTCTTCCTCTGTATTTTCAACATTAACAACAAAAAATACAAAAAATAAACTCAAAAATTTTCTCAGAGGTAGTTTACTATGATCAAAGCAGCCATGTGATACACAAGAAATAGATTTTTATCTGGAATTCTGAGGTATTTCAACAAATGCAGGTTCAGTACACTTCTATCCCAGTATGATTGTATTATATACACACATACACATTCATTTATCTGTGTGTGTGTATATCTATACACATATATGTGTACCTATCCAACTTTAATATATACTATTTAGATTGAATGTTAGGGTGAAATAAAAAAAATGTGTTTAGTCTGGAACATCATATTACTTCAGACAGAAATAAACAACAAAATAAGTATGAACTCTAGACGGGGCCTCCCTGGTGGCACAGCAGGTTGAGTGCCACACTGTGAAGCATCATTGGCACAGTAGCACAAGTTAGATCCACGGCCAGGGAGAGGACCCACATGGCATAACACACCTCTCTTACCTTGCCTGCTGCTCTGGCCTGTATCCCAGCTCATGTATGCATAAATAAATAAAATCTTTAAAACAAAACAACAACAAAACTCTAGCCAGCTCAAAGTTTAAAGAAATATGTGCAAATTCCTAAGATCTTCTTACTTTGGTCCATATTTCCCAGTGAGTCAGCTGTTACATTTTTTCGCCCTCAGTGCTTTGGGGAGAATATGTTGCTATAAATAATTCATTTAATATTTTCAGGTAACATTTTGAATATTATTTTATATTTTCAGAAAGAAAAAAGAGTGTTTATAATTATGGTCTATAATTATGAGTGCTTTTGAATTCCATTAGTCTGAGTACAGATACTATGTAGAAATCCATTTTTCTTAGAACTATAAACTCAACAAAATGCAAAGAAGAGCTACTACTCGATATTATTAAGGATGAACCAAGTATAATCAGATCCTCGGAGTATTTAAAATAATTGAATAGGGGCCTCCGTGGTGGTGCAAGGTGTTAAGAACAGCAGTCTGAAGCTATCTACAGGCACAGCACTATGAAGTTATCTACAATCATTGCAGCATGAGTTTAATCCCTGGCCAGAGAGGTGACCCACATGGCACAGCAGACCTCTCCTGTCCACCTGCTGCTCCCCTCAGCATTGTGTTCCAGTTGATCCCCCTGTTCTGCTCCCCACTCTGTCTCTGGTGACTCCTCTCACCCCGCTGCACCTCTGGCCTGTACCCAGTACTTGTATCCATAAATAATTTTTTTAAAGATTTATTTATGCACACAATAGCTGGGATACAGGCCAGAGTCCAGGGAGGTTAGAGGATTCACCAGACAGAGTGGGAAGCAGAAAAGGCAGACTGACTGAAATACACTGTTCAGGGGAGCAGCTGGTGAAGCAGGAGAGGTCTGCCTGCACCATGTGCGTCCCCTCCCTGGCCAGAGGCAGGGATCCAACTCATGCTGCAGTAGCTGTGGTTTTGCTTCATGGTGCATTGCTTAACCCACTGCACCACCAGGGAGGCCCAATAAATAAATACTAAAAAATAGAATAAGGGAAAAATATTGAGTGAGTTTTCTATTCTCATAGCCTTTAGTCTTAGGGCAGGCCACTGACTGAAGTATAAACCATTCTTTATGGTTAAAATTTCAATAGGAAACCCACAGTGTCTCTGCCCTTAAAGAACCAGAGAAAAACTTTCATCTCAGATCAACCACAATAACTGAGAAGTGGATGAGTCTGTAATCTGGAAAGGAGAGTGACATTGAAAATTGATTTGAGAATTTATGAACAAGTTCTGCTCAAATCCAAAAAACACCTGATTGATTTCTGAACAATGTATGTTTTCTTTACGATGTCTACTTAGTTCACATCAAAGAAATGGACTGATATCTATACTACTCAAGAGAAGGTTGACAGTTTCAGTCCTACCAATTTAATTGCCTGATAAAAAAGAAAGAAAATGTCTGGGGGAGAGACTCTTTAAAGTAATACATCACCTTATAATATCCAGAAATAATACACAATCACTAAACATCTAAAGATAGAGGGAAAATGTGGCAATTTTTTTTAAATGTGGCAAATTTTTAAGAAAAAAAGATATTCTTTACAGACTGAACTCATGTTAACTCAGATACTGGAATTAGTAGATTAAGAAAAAGAAAGATATGCTAATATTAAATGAAAATAAATAGCATAGAAATATGAACTCTAAATGAATGGAAATTCTAGAACTGAAAACTCCAATTTCTGTTCTAAAATCATTCTTCCAGGAGGCTAAAGAGCAGAACTGAAATCATAGTGAAGGTAAGAATCAATAAAAAATTGTAAAATATAAACTACCTTAGTAATAAATGAAAGCTGTCATATATATTGGATATTATATTTTAAAATATTATATATGTATATACAATCATATATAATAGAATGGCTAAGAAAGAGCTATTGCGTAAAATTTACTTTGAGAAAAATGACTGGAATTTTTGCAGTATGCTGAGGATTTAAATTAGCAGATTTCTTTTTTAAAGAATTGTTCCTTTATTCTTAGGTTTTATGTTGTGTAGAGAAACTGGGGTGCAGGCCAGAAGAGTGGGGAGTGAGAGGATTCACTAGAGACAGAATGGAGGAGAGCCTCCCTGGTGGTGCAGTGGGTTAAGCTACTCACCATGAAGCAAACCGCAGCCACTGCAGCATGAGTTGGATCCCTGCCTCTGGCCAGGGAGGAGACCCACATGGTGCAGGCAGACCTCTCCTGCCTCACCAGCTGCTCCCCTGAGCAGTGTATTTCAGTCAGTCTGCCTGTTCTGCACCCCGCTCTGTCTGTGGTGAATCCTCCAACCTCCCTGGACTCTAGCCTGTACCCCAGCTGTTGTATATATAAATAAATAAATCTTAAAAAAAAAAAAAAAAAGAATGGAGGAGGAGCAGACTAGGCAGACTGACTGAAATACACTGCTGAGGGGAGCAGCGGCCCAGACAGGAGAGGTCTGCTATGCCATGTGGAGCTAGCTCCCTGGCCAGGGCTCAAACTCAGGCCTTTGTGGTCTGAGCGGTAGAACTTAAACACTTAGACCACCAGGGAAGCTCTAAATTGGCAGATTCTTGAAGTTTATAAAGCCCTAATCAAGACAAATACAAAGAAAGCCATATTTAGGCACATCATCTTTCAAACTACTAAACACCATAATGTAAGAGAAAATAAAGAAATGACCCAGAGAAAAGTCTATTATATGCAAGAGAACACTATTATAAATATTTAATTTTGTAGATATCTATCTAGAAATATGGCTATGACAACTTTAAGAATAAATATAAAATTAAAACAGCTTAAAATAACAGAAAAGGATGAAAATTCACTGCTCTCTGACTTTCACTAGGGAAAAAAATATTACCTGGAAGACTTTCTTTAGCCTGAAGGAACTAAATGAACAGGAAATGATATTTAATTTTGATACTAAACTATTTAAGGTAAGGATCACAATTTTGCAGATCATAATTTTAATTGCAATAGAAACATAGTGATAAAGTATTTAACTGCTCATGGTTTAGTATTTAGCATATTCTATTAAATGTATGACAAGATCTCTCTTTCTCACTGGTATGTAACCTAACTTGAAAGGGAAAAACTACTTTCAATTTAACTGTGCCTCTCAGCATGTTTAGAGTTTTTGGTATATAACTTATATTTAATAAATGCTTGTTAAAATTTTGACACTTTTCAGTCTCTAATATTTTTTTAAAACAAATGTTCTCAGTATGTCATTACAAAAATCAAGGGACGTCAGTATTCCTTCTTGTACTTTAGATAAAAGTGAAAACAGAAAATGTGATATGCCCAAGATTGCTACACAATGTGCACAGTATGTTTGAGTGTGAATTAGTCCACTTATTCTTGCACTATCTGTAATTTGTAGTTGGGAAAATAAATTTTCTGGATATATTTCTAGATCTAAAATTAGTCACAGCTAAACAATTAATTATGGCTACTACATCTACAGATTTAGATTTTAAGATTAAAAAAATGTATTCAATAATTATGGCTTTATATAACATGTACTTTTTTAATGAATTGCTACTAATGATTGAATGACAGTGATTATATATTATAGTTAAAATTTTGACACCTTTCAATTTATTCTACTTTCCCAAGGTATATGAAAATGACCTTCATCATTTTGTATCATCATGCTTTTCTTTATTAATGTTGTTCTCATTAAATACTGAAATGTATACTAGATGCAATTTAACTGTTTAATAATACTTTTCTTCAAATATTAATCTAGATGTATTATTAATAGAAAGGGAGTATCTGCTCTTCATATTTGTAGTCTCATTTTAAAACTAAATCTTTTAATTTAAAGAATTCTTGTTAACATGTTTAGTTTTCAATATCGACTAGCATTGCATACCACCAAATTTGCTACATTTTGGGGAGTTGGAACTGTATTTATCCATTCAATAAAATCTGGTTCCAGAACATAGGAATGAGTAAAATAGGAAACTTTAAAGAACAGGTGAATACCTACATTTAGAGCGTAAACCACTGCCTTCTTTATTTATCCATTAAAATGTTAATCAATTGATTTAAAAAAATTGTTACTAAGATAGGAATACAAGAATTCCCTAATTCTACCTTTGCTAATTGTTATCTAAAAGTTTTTTTTTTCATGTCACATGGCATTCCTCAACACCTATTTTCATATTCCAAAATCATATCCCCACTGAATGGAATAATTGCTATTCTATTTTTATATCATATTTCATAAGAATGAAACAGTCCTAAATCCAGAAACTTCAATAAAAGAAAACAGAATTTTTATTTCCAAAGATTAGTCACTGAAAGTTTATAAAAAATTTGTCTCATCCTAGTTAACCTCAAAAAATATGTCAATGTGCATTTCTGGGCAGTGAATATTTGCTCATCAAGGAAGCAGCAATGTGTAGTTCTAACCTCATGAGAAAATGGTTTGGTATCTTCTGGGTTGCCTTGCTTATCAAAATGAAAACTAGCAGATAATGATGTATTAAAGATGAGTTCACAGGCAGAAGATTATTCTGATTGTCCATTCTCTCTGATACCATTTTAAAACGTCTGTGAAATGTTTAAAGAGAAGAAAACTAGCTTTTTAGGCAGACAAAAGACAAATATGCAAACTTAGTATATCAAATAATTTATTTATACCATCTGGCTTTTTGTAGCAACGTTCTCATAAAATGGATATGAAACTTCCCAAATGGTTGCATTTCCACTTGGATCCCATTACAGAAGTGAAAGTGTGAAATAAGTAAATTGGTGTTTCTTTTCTCTGAATCCTCCAAAAGGCATATAGTTATTATACTTATACAGAGACAAAAGAGTACTTTCTATATGGAATAATGTATAGTAATAATAAATAACAACTGTGACATTCTGTCTTCACTATTTCAGGGGGAAAAAATGACAGCAGATAGCTGCTGTAAATACATGCTTTAAAAATAAGCTCTAAAAGGTTGCCAGATATAAATTTATCCATGAGATTGTAGTATTTATACCCTGTGCTAATGAACTTGAACATTGTATAAACATGTTTGTCTAAAATATGTACACAAATCCTTTATACTAAGCATTTTATAATTTTATAACCGATCAAGTAAGCATCTTTTATATAATGAACACAAAATATTTTGAGTGTTAACAGGATTGAATCTGGCAGTCAAAAATAACTTTTTTTTTTTTTCAGATTTCATATCAGCCTATTTTGACAGCTGTAGTAACAGAGTCAAAGGTTTGATCACAACACTGTGGATTTTATCCTCATCAAGTCCCCAGTTTCTGCTTCCCAGTGGATTTAGTGTCATTTCAATCAGAAAAGTGCCCCAGAAAAATACAATAATGAATTGGATATATTATTTTCACCCTTTTCTTCTGCCAGAATGAGCCTGAAAAAGTTCAAAACAGAAAAAAAAAAATAGGAACCATATGAAAGGAGTGGCATTAAAAATCATCTACCTAGTACATAGTTTTTGATGTGGCACTTTCCTGGAAACAAGCATTTGCAATTAGTGAGTGGCAGAACTTTTAATACTAGAAAATCTTCCATATACTATGGATAAGGTACAAATAAAATAAAAGTTTATATTTAATATGCTATAGTCAAGGTACATAGATTTCGGACATAAGGTGGATCCAATTTTTTATGCACTAATGGAACATTGTGTTAAAAATCAACACACATACACACACACAACCAGTTAACCAGCTCTCTCAGGCACTGTGATTTTCCACTCAGTTCTAGATAATTATTTATTATGCATGGTTTCTTTATGCCTTGTATGTGTTCAAACAGCATCTAGTGGGTAACTAACCTCCATCTGTTAGAAATCAACACGTACTTCTCCAGTTGTGACAACATAAAATAATTCGAGATACAGTCATATATCCTCTAGAGGACAAAATGGCTTGTGGCTAAGAACGTCTGGCACTAACACACCCAATTTTATACACAAGTGCACAAAATATACATGACATTCCCACTTATTTCATATACTCCCATACACCACATACATACATATCACATCTCCCCATATTTACAGCTGCATAACCACACACATGACATACATCTACACTCATACCCACATGTACATATTATACTCTATACATATCCAGTCTCACCTATAAATATTTATCCCTATATGCATAATACACATCAAAAAGTTAGGTATTGGCATGTAATACAGTCATGAAGAAACAATACAGCCTTGAAAAGTTTATTGCTATAAACATCGGTTTTTTCATTTTATTTTCTTTTGTGATCTGGATATATATTTCCTTAAGCAAGAAGGTTAGTTATCAATACATATTTGTTGAATAAATTAATGACTGCTTTTTCTTGTGTTGACAAAAGCTAGCTTATATTTCTCTTTCCTAGACTTTTATTTCTAAATTCATATATAGACACTTTTAGAATATTATTGCAACTGTGTCTTGTAATATATTTTTCTATAAGTACTGACTAGCATGTTGATTGAGCCAGTATGAAGGAGGATGATATATCAAAAGATATTATTATTAATTTGAATTTCAACATAGACGAATGATACATGGTGTCTTTGTTGAAATCAATTGCACATATAATTCAGCATTTACTTATCATGATCAGAAAATTTGCAAAACCTTGTGTTGCTAAAGACATATTAAAGTGATTTGATAGCATGATAAACTGTAAGATGTATTTGCTTTTCCTCAGGCTCAGACATTATTGAAGAACTTTTTACTCCAATGAATGCATTTTCTCCATTTGTATTATGTGGAGATTTGTCAACTTTGGAATTCAGAAAGTAAAATTAGTTAGAAAAAGTACCATGAAATTTTCAAGGATAAATCTAAGTAATCTTGATTATTAAAATCACTATCAATTCATCACACATTGACTCAGTGACTGTTGCTTAAAGTGCCATCCAAGCTATAAGTTTCTGTATTTAGGGAACTAACAATTTATTGCTACATTGAGTCAATATGTACTTACATAAAATAGAAGGAAAATACAGAGTAGGTACACACATATTTTGTCATAAAATTATTAGTAAGTTAATAAATTGTAATAATGTTATGTTCACAAAAACAGTCTATAAAGGAAATAAAATATATCATGAAGCTGGTTTAAGATGTTATACAAGACAGGAAGATTATAGCCTTTGCCTTTTTTCCCCATTTTTACATTAAATATGAGGTTTAAAACCTGCCAATTATACTAGTACTATAACTTAGAATGCACATTTTTCAAATAAGATTGTTATTTGTATTTTAATGTTTTATTAAACTAATTCAACACCAATTTAAATATTGGATGTATGCTAATTAATGATATAAGGAAATTAAAATTTATGTAGATACATTAAATTCCCTCAATCATTAAGTGATTAAATAACTTTCTTTTTTCGAAACTTCATATTTCTATTACTTTGATGTGTGTTTTATATTGTTTTTTGGTAAATATTTCAAGTAGTTATATTCTCTCATGCATGACTGTATACTACATGGCATGCTATTGAATAGGATTTCTATAATTATTTTAACTGTTGTCTAAATATTTGACAATGACTTTCTAACAGTAATTTAAAAAAATATACACTAAAAATGATTATTTTTATGTGGTCATCATTTTGCTTATGCATTATGATCATCAAAATATAAAATATATTTACATTCCATACATACTCCCTTTTATATAACTCTTTATTACCATAAATTTGTGTGAATTGTGTTTCTATAAGTAAACTATTTTATATAAATATAGAAGTGAAAAACTCTTTAATATGAAAAATAAAACAAACATAGAGGGTAAATCATAGCTCCTATTTTCTACATGTAAAATTTCTTTTTATTTTGTTAAGTGCCTTATTAAGACCCTTAGAGATATTTAGGACTAAGAAATCATAAATGCTTAAATCATGCTTAACACTTACATTACACTGAATAATGTTGCCCCTGTACTAATATCAACAACCTGTTAAAATGTTAACAATAAGGGCTTTACAGATGTGATTGAATTAAACATTTTAAGACAGTTGGTGGTCCTGATGTAATCTTGAGGACCCCTGCAAGGTAACAGATAATGTGAAGACTCAGGTAAAAGTTTGGAAGATGCTATACTGCTAGTCTTAAAGATGGCGAAAGGGGTCTCGAGCCAATGAATGTAAGGAATCAGTTCGAGAAGTTGGAAAAACAGGAAGTAAACACCCTGTTATCATTTCTGGAAGTAGTATGAGCTTGCAGACATCTTGGATTCAGCTTGGGGGAAACCTATTTGAACTGTTGACCTCCAGAAATGTAACATAATAAATTTGTGTTGTCTTAAGACATTATGTCTATTACTACAGTGGCAACAGGAAACTAATACATATTATTTCCACAAATTAAAATGCAGAGTTTTTCTGTATTGTATATTTAATTAAAAAATAGTCTAAGTAATACTTCCAATAGTACTGATTTTTCCAATATGAAGCCTTACTTAGTTTTTGTTTAGTTTTGCTGTTCAATATAAAATGCGAGAGTAAGTCAGGCTTTTTTTTTTTTTCTTGCTTAGTTATAAGTTCCAGTAATCAATGTAAGGTTTTTAAATTTAATTTGGTAACTTAAAATTGCCCCATGTTTTCTGCAGAGATTGAAAGGAGTATTTTTTTTAAAAAGTAATATTCAAAATTTGTATTCTAAATAATTTTTCAGATTCAGAAAACATAGGCATGGATACTCTCCCTGAAACTCACATCACATCCAGTTACGTACATATAATATAAAAGGTATCAAGTAAATAATCAAGTGATTGCTTTCCTTTAATGATTTCAGAACAAAGGTTCACAAAACTTCTTTAATTGAATGGGGTTTTTCCTTTCACATAATTTTTTCTTTTTCTTTGAGGGTACCATCAGTAATTCTTTTCCTTAGGTCCAAAATTTTATCTGTGGCAGGTCTATATCCAGAGCTGATGGCATAGATTTATACCAGCCTGACAGTTTGAAACACTGCATTTCTATTTCCATGGTCACACCTTTTAAAACTCAATGAGTTCCCAGTTTTATTAGCCTCACTTCATTCTTTGGTTTGTATGAATCTGTTGAACTTTAGACAGTTGTTGAATATCTATGAAAAACGTACTGTAATTTTAGGTTTAAAAAAAGTGGGGTTGTCATAAATTCTAGATCATTTTACAGAGAAAACTTTCATTTAATAGACTATATGGAGGATTTTGGCTTATTATATATGTATTGTATATATTTTATTTAGTATGCACACTACACATTTATATTGATATGCATAGATACTGTCTTTACTTCCTTTTCAAATTTTTGGAAGTACATGTGTATTCAATTGTTTTATAATTTTTGATTTAGTGCAATTTTAGCTATATGTGTCCATCAAAGAATATCTTTTGTTTGTAGATTAATTTTTCTATAATTTTCAGCAAAAATTTCTAATAATTAGTATTCATCTCCAAATAATTGATGCTAACATTTTTAAGGTAAATAATAATTCCCAATGATTTTAAATGTTAATTTATATGCTAATATTTAATTTTCTTAGTTGATTAATTTATGATAAAAAGCTCATCATACAAACTGAAATATTATCCCAAGTCCAGTTTCTAGGATCATCCAGATCTTCTTGGTGTGAGGTTTTTGGGTATCAAACTCTTAATATTAAATAAAATACCATATACAGAATCACTCAATAAAAGAAAACAAAATTCCTGTCTTGATTTCATCTAATTATATCAGGAAGACAAATATGTTGTGTGTGTATAGGTATGTAAAATGAAACAATGGAGTTAATTAAGTAGAAATTTGGGTACTCATTGATGGCTTAAATATTAGCTTTTGGTAGTACTAAATACAAGCTGATAGTAGATGACTTAAAATAGTAGCTATTGATAATACCTGGTGCTGTTGTACTTCATATTATTAAAAATGTATACAGAGTCAGATAACCTGCAATAGTACCCAGTCTATACTGTCACTCATTAGCTATATAAGTTGGGGTTAATATTTAACCTCTCTAAAACCAGTCTCTTTATCTATAAAATAGATATAATAGCAGAAATTGGGCCTCCCTGGTGGCACAATGGGTTAAGCACTGCACTATGAAGCAGACCACAGCCACTGCAGTACAAGTTCAATCCCCGGCCAGGGAGGTGACTCACATGGTGCAGCAGACCTCTCCTGCCTTGCCCGCTGCTCCCCTCAGCAATGTGTTTCAGTTGATCTGCCTGTTCTGTTCCCTGCTCTGTCTCTGGTGAATCCTCTCACCAACCACACCTCTGGCCTGTACCCCAGCATTGTATGCATAAATAAATCTTTAAAAAAATATAATAGCAGAAATTAACTCATGCATTTGTTGTAAAAGTTAAGTTATAGTAACTGTAATACACATAGAACAATGACTGGTAATTCCTAATAAAAAAATACAAATACATTATAGAAGACTCATCAGTATAACGTGAATGATCTAATGTGTTTACATGTATCATTTGACTATACTGCCTAGATGTTAAATATTTAATTCACTTTGTGCATTAGATAGATATCCAAATTAAAACTACTAGTTAATATATTATTTTAATGCTCCCCTGAAGCAACTATTTTCAAATAGTTGAAAATATTTTCAGCTCTCTCATTGGAAAGATTGTTGTTGTTTTCACTTCCTGAAAAAGAAATTAGGAGAAAGTTGATAGTAATAACCTGAACACTTAAAATTTACATTCCCACCGAAATGTTCATGGACTCCTTTTTCTTTACATTCTCAACAAATACTTGTTATTTCTTGTTATTTTGATGACAGTCATTCTAATAGGTAGGAGGTAATATCTAATTATGATTTAGTTTTGGATTTTCCTGATGATTAGCGATGTTGGGTACATTTATTTTATTAACATTGGCTTCCAAAACTGTAATTGATTCTGAAATATACATCCTGCTTCTTCAATCTTATATACACCATGACAGACCCACAATATCTTAATCTCTACCTTTCAGTGAGGGTGGAACTTGGCTTGTTTCTTACTAATAGAATAAGGCAAAGGTGATGGGAAATCACTCCCTTGATTACATGCCATTATATTATACTCCATTTTAGTATCTTGGTATGAAAGAGTCATGCTGGAGAGGACCATGTTACAGGGACTGGGTGACATGAGGAGAGTCTTCAGTAAAAGTGCAGAGCTCTTAGATTTGTAACTGAAAGGAAATGGAATTTGCAAAACAACCAAACTAGCTTAGAAGTAGATTATGTTCTAGATAAACCTGCAGGTATAATCATAACCAAGCCCCATTTTGATTAGAGCCTTGTGAGAACCTAGCAGGGACTCAGCTAGTCATGCCTGGACTCATAACCATGGGAGTAATTCATGGGTTAAGTTACTACATTTGAGGTAAGTGTTTGGCAACAACAAAAAGTTAATACGTTTGTCCAGGAATAGCCCTGTCTTTTTCATTACTGAAACCACACTGTAATTACAATTTTAATTATTCCACACTGATAAATAACTTAATTCCTTCTGGTGCACCATTACCTACGATTCTTTAATTCTATCAGAATCTATGAACCATTGTTTCTCTTTCCTCATCACTATTCCTAAATACCTTCAGATACTCACTTCTCTCTATTCATTTTCGTCCCACAGATAATCTTTGTTATTATGCATTCCTCTCAATTTCCTTGTGTTATTCTCAGTTTATCATCCATTTATATTAAAAATCCTATTTCTGGAGCAACTGCTTGCAAATGAAATTTCCTCATAATATTTTCCAACTTAAAAATATCAACTGCATCCACATACAGAGTTCAGATTCAATTTTTACTTTGTACCTGCTCTTACACTTTACATACAATCCATCAACAAAACCTGTGGGCTTTAAAATGTATCCAGAGGCAGTAAATATAGCTCTAGATATTTGCAACTCCATGTCGCAAGTCTGAGTAAATGTCCACTAGAATGTTATTATCTTCATGAAATTTACCAGGAGAACAGACACCTTAAATAAATCCCTTCTTGTCTCATAGGACTCACCTGAAGTAAAGGTCCCCAACTATCCTATTTTTGGATGAATGTTTAGATGCTAAATTGTAGGAGTTAGAATTAATATAAGCCACCACACTATTCTGAAGTTGTACATTGTTCCCTGGATGGAAAAATTAAGAGACATTATCAGCTGACAGGCAATATATCTGTCATTAATGTGAAGCTAGTGCAAAAGTTGTTGGAAGCAGGATGCCAAAAAGGTGGATGCAAACAAGTGCCAACTTCTGAGTGCTGGCAGAAAACATCTGGTCTGTTGATATTCCATCATTTCTTCCATCCTCAGGCATCTGTTTTTTGTTGTTTGATTTTGAAATGTCCTTTTCAAAAAGGAACTCAGGCTCACAGATTGAAAGTAACTAGTGATTCCCAGTGGCCAGGAACAGGGGGTAATGGGGTGTTACTGCTTAATGATCCAGGATGATGAAAAGGTTCTGGACATGGATAGTGGTGATATTGTACAATGTGAATACACTTAATACCAGTGAATTCAAATGTGTACTTGAAGATGATAAAATGACAAATATTATGTATATTTTATCACAATAGAAATAATCAACTTTAACAAGTTTCTGACAACTTAATTTGTCCATCCCCATAATGAGAGCCTCTCCTTTTGGTCACACCTTGAATAATATTGCATGGAAAGGATAGTTGGTTGTTTGAAAAGTATAGTTTGGGTTTGATACCAAAATTGAAAATGATATATTTTTAATTTTAGGATTAAATATAAAAAGTATGCATATGCTTATATACATATATTCCATTCATTCCATTAAAAAATTAAAAGTTAGCTAGGTTTCTTATGAAACTCAAAGCAAATATAAAAATTCATAAGTCTGGAATATTATCTCCTAAAGTCTTTAGAAAGGCCACAACGCCCTGGTTTTAGTTATTAAGTCTCATTTCAGACTTCATCCAGAACTATAAGGCAATAAACTTATGTTGTGTCTCCATGGTAGTATGTTACAGTAGCAACAGAAAACTAATACACAGTGGGTCCATATATGTTGAAATATTTAATTTACCTTAAATAGCAAAAGACCTTTTATGTAAATATAATGATAGAAGAACAAGATACTTATTGAAGTTCACCTTGAAAGATAAAGAGGAAAGAGAATAAGATAACCAGGAAAATTTAGAATGTACACTCATTTGATTCCCAAAAAAAGGAAAATGAACAAAAGAAAAAAAGAATCCAGGAGGAAGATTCTGAGATGCCAGTGTGACTTAAAAGCAAAAAGAAAGACCAGAGCCTCCCTGGTGGCACAGAGGGTTGAGCGCCCCACTGTGAAGCATCCACGGCACAGCAGCGCGAGTTCAATCCCCTGTCAAGAGGGGACCCACATGGCACAGCAGACCTCTCCTGCCTCCTCCCTCCTCCCCTCAGCAGTGTATTCCAGTCCATCTGCTATTCTGCTCCCCACTATGTCTCTGGTGAATCCTCTCACCTCCCACACCTCTGGCCTTTACCCCAGTTCTAAATACATAAATAAATCTTAAAAAAAAAAAAAGATCATGGTTACACCAATGAGAAATAAGGAGGCATAAAGAGAACAGAGAAAAACCATCGTATATACTAACACTGTGTAGTCGCTGTTGAGGTGTAGCTGTCTGAGAGCGAGGCTAACCTCTCTTCTGCAGTGGTTCTTTGTGGTCCAACATCTCCTTAGCTCATCACATGCCTCACTGCAAAATCTGAGTGTTGTGCTTCTTTGACTGTATCATTATCCTTTTCATTTGATTGTAAGTATTCTTTTTTGGGACTACATCAAAAAAGTGGCAGTTGCTAATTTTTTTGTTGTGATATGGTATCTGAAACCCTATTTAAAAAAATTGTAGTTTGCTACATTACAGTTCATGGGTCTATCTTGTACTTAGCATGAATTGTTTTATTCACGTATGATTTTGTAAGATCATGCATTGGTCATTTGGAAAGTATTGGTTCACTGAATTATGCATATTTTACAACATACTGTGCTATAAAATATATATTTAAAACATGACATATGTTAATATCACCATCTATCTCATCAGAAAATTCTGAATATCATGAAGGTATTAAAGTCACAGTGGTGAATATAAACTTCCTAAAGTCCTACTTTTGAAAAAAAAATAATGAACCTAGATATAAAAAACAGGAAGATTATTAAAGTGATGGTCATTGACAACAAATGTTGTCAGTTATATTTTTCTTTGAAGTGACAGGCTCTTTTCATTTCTTTTTGAAAAATTGTCTGCAAGATGTTCCGCTCTGAATAATCAGTGTCTGTCAATTAATTAAAAAAAGTTTTTTCAACAAAAAATAATTGAGATTGCATCACAGACATTGCACATGTGTTTTCTAAAAAACAAAAATACAAACAACAACAACAAAAAACACCCATTAGGTATGTAACAGAATTATATTACAAAGACTTCTAATTATGGCACTTAGAATATAAAAAATGTACGGCTTGGTCAAGGTTCATTAAAATTCATCATTCTACTATTACTCTATCAAGATCAATCATACATAGAAGTTTGTTTGTATTTTTATCTTTCGTATGTGGTGGTGAAGAAGTCAATATAAGTGTGAGTATAAAACTTGGTGTGTTACATTTTAATTCTGGCTAAGACAAAAATTGTTTTACCTACCATTGCTTTTGTACCATGAGTGAAATTTCAATAAAATGAAAAAGGCAAACAACTTCTTAGTTGTTTTGTTTAACCTTGAAGAAGCCTTGTAAAAGTCCCAAAGCTGTGGATTGTGTGGACTATGATAGACTACACTTTGAAAACCAGTGGCCTATGGACCCATAGTTCCCCAACTGAAGGCTAGAACTTATGGCTCTTAAAATACAGTCTAGAGCTGGTTTCCATCACATTGAACTCATTTTATAGATATACATTAATTTCTGTTTAAATTCAACAAACCTAGCCAGGTGTACTTCATCCTTGTCTTCCCATTCACAAATCTTGGTATCACAAACCACAGTATCTTGGTGAACCTGCTTTCTTGGATTAACTATATTTTCTATTAGTTCTCATTTTCATCTTGCTTTACCTTTTGCAATGGATGCAACACCACTAATCACATACTATTAGCACCTACTATCCAGCTGACTGGTGATTTCTGGGTATTTGGATTGTGACAGACACAATCTTTATTTTTTTTAAAAGATTTATTTATTTATGCATACAAGCACTGGGGTACAGGCCAGAGGTGTGAGGGGTGGTGAGAGGATTCACCACAGAGAGCGGGGACCAGAACAGGAAGATCAATGGAAGTACACTGCTGAGGGGAGCAGCGGGCACAGCAGGAGAGGTCTGCTGCGCCATGTGGGTCCCCTCCCTGGCAGCAGCAGGGATCGAACTCGTGCTGCAGTGGCTACAGTTTGCTTCATAGTGCGTTGCTTAACCCACTGTGCCACCAGGGAGGCCCAGACATAATCTTTAAAAAAAACTATTATTATTTTTAACTTGGTAAAAACAAGAAAAGCAAATAAATAAGTTATATATATATATATATATATATATATATATATCCCTCTTTTCCTTTCCAGAGTTTCATCACTTAACTTGATTTTCAGGTGAAAGAGGTTATGTGTCTTGGTTGCACAAGATATGGACACAGTTCTCATAATCTCCTTATTTTAGATAATTTCTCACCTTTTTTTTTCTGTTAATGAATTTCTTACCATACTGAATCTACCGGTGATGTAATTGACTTTACCAGACCTTTACATATTTTCCAACCTATACTCTACTGAATTTGCAACCTAAATATCTCAACATTCCCACTTTACAGGAGCTTCATCTTTCAAATCCTTGATCTCTGTGTTTGTATCTTACTTTTCAAAACTCTGCCCATTGTTAATGGATAGGTAAAATGACAACTTCTTCAAATCACAAACAACAAAGAATTATTTTAGGCTAAATAAAAAGAACTCCCCCTTGTCTGTGTTTGTCAGTGGTACCGCCATAAAAGGGGGAGGTATTATGTTTCCCAGCTCCCATTTATACACAGCTGTCTTGGACTTGCTATTGGGATCTAGGGCGTGGAGCTGAGCAGCCAGGTGAAGCCATCTAACAGGAATGCAGGTAGATTCTGGGACATAAAGTGGAGAGAAAGGCACATGTGGAGAAGGCACACAGTTGCTTTTAGGTTTTGAATTTGCACTAGGGACTTGAAGGAGATGAGGTGACAGGTAGAAGAAAGACATAAGTGGTGGCTGACAATGGCCACCATTACTTTGATTGGTGCTTTGATTTTTTCCCTTTGCTCCTTTTGCCCTTTTTGTGTGGTTTCCTGCCAGAAAGTTCACTACTTGTGGCAACATTTCAAGTCTCAGCATCAGTTCTAGCCAACCCTGTTTGGTTGGGAATTTGCATATGAAGGGGATGTTTGAGTGTTTTACTGGGAAACTATTATTTTTACTTCTCTTTCTATGAACATTAATTCTACTAAAGCTGGTTCACATTAAATGCTTTGTCTTTATGCTCACGGATGACCAGACTGTAAAACCATGCAACCATACACCTTAGTCTGCATGCTCACATGTGCTGCAGGTTTGCTCTCAAACAAACAAGCGAAAATTGCTCCTAGGATGCTGGAGAGAAATATGGAAACTTGCTGTCTTCTCCAGATGAGACAAACAACACACTGGCCCCACTATGTTCAGATTCACTAATCTAGTGGATGCTTTTAACCAACTGCCTATTTTTCCAAACTTAGGTTTCAACCCTTATTAGACATCCAGAAAGCACTGATAAGAGAAACATGATACTGTCGTGTCTGTAATGTCTCACTTTCCCTCTAACTTTGAAAATGTTTTGATGATTTTCTTTCCTTTCTTTAGAAACCCCTTTTCTGAAATACTCTCTCTTCCTTCTAATTTATGTATTATCATTTCTACATTGGTCAAAATTTTAAAAGTATCTGCATAAAGTAAAATTGTTTATTATTATAAACTTTTTCTCTTGATAAAGACAACTTTCTTGACCATTGCCTTCTGTAAGCTCACATATTCTATTTCATTATATTTTCCAGTATTATTAAGAAATATTTGATGTTTGTTCTTTATACATTTAAGATTTATAGCATAATGACTTGATTGACATATGGAATGAAATGACTACCTCAATATGTTGACATTCATCATGTCATACATAACATATTTAGAAGTGGAAATTTTATTTTAGATGTTTAAAGCTTTTGCTTTTATTTCTCTTGTAAGAACCTGAGTCTACCTGACATAGGTGACTTTTACAAACTGGAAGGGAGTATAATAGAGTAATCCAAAATAAATAAGCACAATTACACATTTGTAAATAATAGAATCCAGGCTATGACATTTGAGTGGTTAAAACATATCCCTGGCTGAAGTACAATAAACTTGGTTTGTAGTCCTGGAATTTTTCTCCCTCTCAATAAATAAATGTGTCTTTTCACTCCTGCACTCAGATAATCATTTACACATCACCCTTAACATATATTTATCTTATCATTTTGTACTCACATATGTTTCTTATGATTACTAAATATTTTACTTGGGTGTCTTCTACCTCATAGGCAAACTCTTAGTTTCCTGTTCAACTTGATATGTAGATATTTTTATATATAGTTTCCCTCTCTAGGGCATTGTTTTAAAAGTGAGGTAGGGGTATGGAGTATTTTTTTTTCAGACTATTTTCAGAAATGTTTGCAAAGTATGTATTTTAAGGTAACTTCTCTCTCACTAGTTCTTACTTTCAATAATTACCAAGACTCCTAAATTTAGATTTTATAATATAGTTATTTTTTTTTAAAAATCCATAGCTATACTCTTATTGACATAAATTCAAAGCATTGTCCTCATTCATCCTTATTTCAAAGGGAAATTTATCTAGTCTCTCAAAAAACATTCATATTTCAATTTTTAGTAATGTTCACTTTTTAAAACTCAGATCCTATATGCCACTATTTTATTGTACAAAAAAAAAAGTTAATGGACTTTAAACATATAACTCAACTATTTGCCTATGCTACACACTCAAGTCTGGGGAATTCCATCAAGAATAATATAAAAGCGGTTAAAACTTTTATTGATTTTTCATTGGCTTTTGACTCTGTGGGTAGAAACTAGTTACTATCTAATCTATATTAACTCAATATAAAATGCTGGCTAATAAAACCTGCCTCAACCCTGAATTTTAATAGCACTTTGAGAATTCATAGATGATAGAACAGCTGATCTTCAACTTTGATCCTGAGAAACTAAATGGAAGTCTTAGGTCTTAGTGGAGAAAAGAGAGATATACCAGATTCATACCAATAACCCATTTTTCTTCTGTACATGCTATTTAAAAACAATTTTTATTCCATAATTAATTTCTTACATTCATGAACTATAAATCATCCCAACATAAAATGAGTAACTGTCTTCAATTTAAGAATTGCTCAATGATGCAATTCTTAAGGAAACCACTCTGTCAGCTAGCACAGTTTTTGCCACTTTCACCACTGATATAATATTAGTGAGCTGACATAAAATTTAGGAGTGGATAGATATCATTCAAATCTGTTACTTTTCACATTACCTCATTGATTACACTTTGTCAAGTAGTAGGAGTTTGGGGAGAAAGGACTTTCCAAATTCTCTCTTAAAGGGCTCACTAGAAAACTGAAAACAAATCTAATAGTGTAGCCATTTATAAAATTAGGACACTCATGTTGGCAGATGCTAGAAGACTTAAAAGTAGGTAATTACAGATAAAGGAATTTTCTGTTAAAAGAGCTAACTGATTCTCTGTCCTGTGAGGAAATTAGATTGCAGGCCTTGGTCAGTTTAATTCTCCATTTAACCTTAGACATTTTGATAATGGACAACTTGCTGAACCATTCTTCATCCACGCCCCCACACTCCAAGTTTCCTTGCTATAGAATTTATCTGACGTCAAACAATATTGACTGCTCTGAGAAAATGCCTTTGATAATGACTGGTTGCTGTAAATAAAATTACAGGAGTACAAAAACTTATATCTTTGGATGTGATCCATTAATAACATCTAGCTGTTGGGGAAAAAAAGAATATGTCTATCTTCACTTCTTACACAATAAATTTAAAATATATGGTTTAGGTTAGAGCACTTAAGAGAAATACAAAATTTGGACTGCCTGTTCACTGAATTCAATTCTTTATAATTTTATTGCTCTGACACTGAAAATTATTTAAATCTCTCAAATTTGATATTCAACTAGGAAATTCCAAAAATCACAAGGAAATACCCTACCTCTATACCTAATCTTCATCTTTCAAACTTAAAATGTCTGAGTCTGAAATATGATCATAGAATAAATGAGATAAAAAATGCAGAGCTTCTTGTATGAAATTTATTTATTTGTTAATATTTTCATTTGTTTTTAAATTCAACAGATAGGCCAGATACAAATCTTTTTTTAATTCCATGGACTAGGATGTTATTTTACTAATTTATTGTTATTAAAAATAATATTCTCATGGTTCTGTAGACCTTTTAAGGTGGCACTTTATATCTATTGCTTGAAATATAAAAACTAGAGCATCACTTGAGAAATGGGATCGATTATACTCTTCTATACTAACTACAAATGAAATGTTGGTAATAATAATTTGTGTTGCTTTTTTTCATTATTATTATACACTAAACATGTTGTCAGTTGATTCAAAAAAGATCATGACTACATGGCTACTGTTCACGATATTATATCCACTTATTGGACTATCCCATTTCAATGTTTATAAAATACTCTCTGATGCCCTGCATACTTTATTTGGAGAATCTATTATTTGTCTTCTGTGTATTTATGTCTCTCCATTGCAAGGAAATAAAATCTCCCAAATAGAGACCATGAAAACCCATTCTAGGGGATGTCCAAGCATCCCCTAGTGGCAAAAATTGCCAATTAAATAAATATATTAATCATATAAGGATATGGATATTTTATTTTGTATTTTATAATACATTGCCACAAGTTTGTTATGAAAATTAAATGTTATCTAAAGAGATTAGCAGATTTTTATGTAAAGGAAAGATTAAAAAATACTTGATTTCTTAATATTGAAAATAACATCACTATTACTGTATTTTCATATTAAAAACAGATACAAAATAGTTTCATTTTGGAAATATAAAAAAAGAAGATGAATTTTCAGAGCACATACCAAAGGACAATTACACAAATTAAATTTATAGGCATGAGTGAATAAAATGATATAAATGATCATAGAACCAATATATTAGCAAAGTATGGCACATTTTGATGTCATAGAAAACATGACATTGTTAGCAAAATTAGGGAAAGAAGAAAAATGTTTTGCTTGTCATTTTTACCAGCTGATGTGGTTTTATTTTTTTTTAGAAACCTTTTTTTTTAAGATTCATTTATTTATGCATACAAGAACTGGGGTACAGACCAGAGGTGTGGGGGAAGAGAGGATTCACCAGAGACAGAGCTGGGAACAGAACAGGCAGATCAACAGAAATACACCACTGAGGGCAGCAGCTGGCAAGGCAGGAGAGGTCTGCCTCACCATGTGGGTCCCCTCCCTGGCCGGCAGCAGGGATCGAACTCATGCTGCAGTGACTGCAGTCTGCTTCATAGTGTATTTTTCAACCCACTGTGCCACCAGGAAGGCCCTAATGTGGTTTTAGATTATAAATTGAGTATATAAAAGACCTTCCTAGCCTTATATTGGTTTTATATTATGTATTTTTAATATGCTAACCTTATATACACCAATTTTCAAAACAAAACTATCTTCACATTTTCTAGGTATCAATCAAATGGACAAATACAAATGAACTGAAATTATTCAAATATGAAAACACCAGCTATATACTAGTTAAGCATATTTGTATTGTTAGTAAACTGAAAAAATTTTATAAGAGGTTTTTATAAATCTCATCTTGAGGTAGACGGAAATATGTCTTTAAAAAAATGATTTATTTAATTATGCATACAAGAGCTGTGGTACAGGCCAGAGCTGGGGTAGGTGAGAGGATCCACCACAGACAGAGTAGGGAGCACAATGGGCAGATTGACTGAAATACACTGCTGAGGGGAGCAGCAGGCAAGGCAAGAGAGGTCTGCTGCGCCTTGTGGGTCCCCTCCCTGGCAGGGGATCGAAGTCATGCTGCTGTGCCACGATGCTTCACAGTGCAGCACTCAACCTGCTGCACCACCAGAGAGGCCCTGAAATATGTCTTAAGATTATAAAGACAATATGTAAAATATCTGTGACGTGTGTTTTTGCAAAACTCATGAAAATATCAATAGGGTATAACACACTGTTATTAGAATCTGCTTACTCAGCCATGAAGTGGCACTATCCTAGTGAATAGTCGAAATTGCAGAATCACCATAGTGGATAGTCCATGTAACATGCCCAGGGCATAGGAGATTAGAAAACGCAAAGTGGGGTCAGTTATGAATAAACTATGAGGGATGGAATAAAAAGTGAATATTTTCTGTGGTGCTATTTGTTTGTTAGGGTTTAAAGTATTATAATCCTGCTCATATTTGCTATTATGATATTAAAATAATTAAGATACTTATGATCATAAATCTCTAAAAGAAAACTAAGTATGACCTATTTCAAAAATGTTACATAAGAAAATATATTTGCTTTATAAAATTCTTTAATCTCATTCCTTTTAACTCATTTTAGGATTATAATGATATATGATTGTAATCATTACACTATACTATAACATAATAATTATGTCTAGTCACATTTTAGGGACCATGACTAAAATAATTTTCATCTACTACATGTATACACAGGATTTCATCACTTGTTTAAAAAATTTCAGTGATTCCCTTTAAGTTAGATAGAAAAATCAAAACTGTGACATAGCATGGGGTAGCTTATACGTATTTCAAAGCTTATACATGTTAAAGTAGTTACTTTGATGACAGGAATTAATTTTTATATAAGTCTTTGCTAATAATCTGTCAAATATCAAAGACTGATAATGTCTTTATCATCTCTGGGTTTATCACAGTGATGAATAGATTTGGCGACATAAGCAAATATATAAATTAGTAAAAATTATTCATGTGTATATAATAACTTTAATATCAAAGGTGTTTTAAAATGAATTACACTGCTCCTTCCATAACCTTATAGATTCCTCTATTTTTATAGTTTCAAAAATAAGCCACAAAAGTTACTTAATTGATCAAACTTCCACAAAAAACTATAATTTTGTATTACTAAGATAAAGCTATTTTTACATTCTCAGTCAGAAATGATGCTATTGTATTTATCAAATATCCCCAAATTAAAAAAAATAATAAAATACTGGTCAGAAAGAATAAAAGAAATGCCTTAGTAGGCACTGAGAACCATTGTTGTTAGGATTTTCTCCAGTTAGAAATTACTGACTCTTCCTTTTCTAATAAAGATTTAGTTTAATTGTAATGTAACTTGCTCATTAAAAAAAGAAACCATGTGTTGAATCAATATTAGTTGGGCTGTTGTGCCTTTATATTAAATGTATATTAATGTCTAGTTAGTCCACTATCACTTAGTGAATGTCATGATATCTAAAAATACAGTGTTCAACAGAGGCAGCAGAATATCAGTATCCACTCAGATCCAATCTCAAATGAGAAGATGCATAGAAGGGCAGAACAAGTAGAAACACTCCAATGGGTTTGTAGTCCAGCAATGTGAACCTCAAAATAGGCAATATGCAGAGATTCAGATAAAGGGGGCAGCAATAATGAGGTCTGGTAGCAGGAAACAGTGCTGAGTCTCAGGACTGTAATTCACATGTGCAATAGCAAGTCTAGTTACAGAGAGGGAAGGGGGCCTTAGCTAGGAAGAGCTCCAGAACTAACTGATGGTAACTGACGGGTTGAAGCAGATGTTTAGATCTTCAATTGAGCTTCATGCCTATAACTGCAAATTGTGATTTGGTTCCAGAACCTGGGTCAGGGTTTTGAGATTTCATTTCTGTAGACATGATGGCAAATGTGGGGAGGTGGGAGTAGGGGGGGAGCTGGTGATTTCCACATTTTATTTCCCAATGTATTTATAATGTCTGGCTTTTCTGAGTCTGTCAAGCTCTTAATTTGTGTTACTTTTAAGTACTAATCAATGTACATCCCCCCCACCCCAGAAAATGTCTTTTAAATACTCAGTGAGATGTCAAGATTAAGCCAAAGAAGTATATATATTAAGAGCCTACCACCAGATTTGGAATAAGGATAAATCCAGAAGATCCAAGATAGTATCCCAGTTTAGCATCTATTCTCTGTGTTGTCTTTAGAAATCAGCACCTCTAAATCTTTGCTTTTTTCTCATTTGTGAAATAATATTCATTCTTTTGTCACAGATTACTTTTGGATTCAATAATATGATGTAAGCTAGCTCAAGAAATATTTATTTCTAATAAACCATGTTTATTATTGAAGCAGCTGCTAAATTCATGTCACATGGAGAAGTCCTTAAATTTAATAAAGGTGCTTATGAAAGTTTGTTTTATCAAAAAAGTAAGCATGTTTCTTGAAATGTAGACCATAGTGCTTATGTATAAATCAAAATATCTCCTTGATTGGGTAAAATTAAACCAAGTTTGTGTCTATCTAATCACAGATATCAGAGTAGAGAAATTTGCATTAATCATATTTAACTGTTTTGAATTTAAATAAAGGTTTATGTAAAGTCATGAGCTCAAGGTTGTTTAAAATAACTAATTTGATGATATTAATGTTTACTTCCCAGACATTTTGTGACACTGCTATTCCAAGGACCCATATACCTTAAAATTTATTCTTGCATATTTTCAACTCTACAGCTTACTGAAATGGGTATGCTAAATTATGTTATTTCCATCCTAAGTGTTGCTCTGTGAAATGAATATGGTGCATAATTATGGAAATGACACTGGCAATTAGTTCAGAGTTGCAGCAGAGCCTAAAAAAGTTAATTTTTAATACATGGTTCAATTCAAAGTATGTTTTCAATATCATTCCCTATTTCTTTATTCATTATATCATTGAAATGAACAAAATCTATTTTATAACCATTGAAGTTATGACTAACTTACTGATCCTGAAAGCAGATAGTTAAGAAACTACCTCATCTACCTTTATGGTCAGCACTTTCTGAAATGCTGCACATTTCAGAAAACAGCAATATTTTCTGTATAGTTGTGTATATTTATAACTGGTATTATTAAGTATTACAGTATTTTGGTCATTAGCTCAACACAAATCAGATAAGATTGAGTATGGGCAAAGGATGTAAAATAACATAATCTAATAATGTATTGGTTTTCTCTGGGGCAAATGTATTTTCTTCAGCTTGGCTCTAATATGCTTTTGCTGCCTCCTATTTTGTTTTATAAGCTCTGTCTTAGTAGGAGTTATTTGTTAATTAGAACCTACACAGCCTAATTAGTTTTTATTTATTTATTTTTCATGAAGGACACTATTTTGTTCTCAGCTAATCATTACTCTAGGATTTATGGACACAATGATAATAGGTCATCCATTTAATATTTAAAATATTTGCATTTAGACTACACAGTAAACATTTCCAATAAGTAAATGAGTGTCCAAGTATAGTACTTAGATCTTCGCAGTAGATTACTTTTCAAATAAGTGATTAAAGCAAAAAAACTTAATAAAATAGCTTTTATAAAATCATCTATCAAATCAGCACAGAAGTTTTTGCAAATCATTTTTTAAATGCATTAAGGGCCTCCCTGGTGGTGCAATGAGTTAAGCACTGCACTATGAAGCAAACTGCAGCCACTGCAGCACAAGTTCAATCCCTGTCATCAGCCAGGGAGGTGATCCACATGACTCAGCAGATCTCTCCTCCTTCACCCACTGCTCCCCTCAGCAGTGTATTTCAGTGGATCTGCCTGTTTTGCTCCCCACTCTGTCTCTGGTGAATCCTCTCACCCCACACCTCTTGCCTATATCCCAGTTCTTATATGCAGAAATAAATAAATCTTCAAAAAAATAAAGATTCTTCATTACCTGCAGAAATGTATTGAAGTTATGAATTACACCTTCAGAAATCTTATTCCTTGATTGATTTACTTTTTTTTAACCATTTAGATAAGGCTCATAATTAGTAGACACCTACAGCTACAGATTGACTGGAGAGAATCTATAACATCTCTGATTTTCCCCCCAAAATGTAGTAAGCTGCATGTTTATATTTTTTTTCTAGAACAAGGTTTCATAGCTTTTCTCAGATTTTCAGAAGTTTATGACATACAAAAGAATAGTAAGTTCTAAGTAACTGCTTCTAAATCTAAATATCTATAACTGAGTTTCTGCTTTAGGCACATAGTATATGTTACTGCATGAAATAGTCTATTCTAAATTAATCATGTGTTCAATTTAAAGGAATTAATATAGCCTTGACTTGAAACAACATCCAACTGACTTAGTCACAGAAAGTTTTCTTGTCATCTCTATAGATTAGGGGAACTATCCTGCCAGTGTCACAGAAGACAATTCAACAGCAGCTAATAGTTCTTCAAAAGCTCATTAACATATGGCATCTTAATGCCAGTAGCAAGAAGGACAACATCATAAAGAGGAATCATTTCACATTTGAACAAAATTGAGAAATACTCACATGTGTTCCTCAAATTAGTCTTTTCTCCTTCAGAGTTACAGCATATCCATGACAATTCAAGAATTGTTTTATTAATTACAAATAAAAATTGATATTATACTTATCTGTCAATCAAAAGGCTTCAAAATTATTTCTTATATTCAATCAATATTTTATATAGCCTTAAATCTTTATTTTTAGCTTTATTTTAGATATTCTATATACCAGATTGTCACTACATTATATTTTATGTAATCTATTGTATTTTACATCAAAGGAGTGGTTATATATTTTAATAGTTACATTGATACTTTAAATATATCCATGTAGATGTATTTACAAATAAATATTCTTTAACAATAGGTATGAGAGAAATAGCCCATATGTCCCTATAATTTGCTACACACAAACCAAACACTTATTTAAGTAGATTACATACACTTATAAAATAATTACATGGAAGTCAACTATTATGACTATTATTAATAATCTAAATTTAATGTTTTATGGGAATAAACTTAAATTGCTTTTCCTAAAAAGGCACTAAACAAGCACATAGCATATGAAGACTGGAATTATGCTGCTACAAATCAAACCTTTATTTGAAACTTGGAGATAGTGTGGTAGTTTGGCAAATAACAAGTGTGTACAGTGACTAGTTCTGGCTAACGCTATCACCAGGCTAAATTGCATGTAAAGGCTTGGTTTTATTAACTGTGAATGATAGAGGTAAGAGAGGATTCATAACTTTCTAAAGGTTAACAATGCTACTTAAATGTTCCAAATATAGCCATTTCTTATAGAAAAAGGAATATTTCAGAGGTCAGACCAAAAACTGAGAAAACAAAACACATTTTCTCAGATGATAGATCTTAAATGTTCACACCAAAAAAGAAAGAAAAAGAAAGAGAAAAAAAAAGTCGTTATGTGATGTGGTGTATAGGTGTTAACTTGATTATGGGATATTAAATCATCATGGAGAATACATTAAAGAGATACAATTTTATGTGATAATTTATCAAAAAAGCTGAAAGGAAGAATTAAATTAAAAGTTAGAGAGAGAGAGCAATTCTCAGGAAGTAGAACCAGGCCAGAGTCTACTAGATACATTTTTCTCTCAGGAAGGATTTAAAACTTTTGCCCTCTGGCACCTATGGCTGCTACGTTTCTGCTATTCTCTCTCTCTCTTTCCCAAAGCCCTCCAAACTTCCAAACCTAAAATACTAATGTGTTTATAAAAGGGAAAATATAAATATATTTGTAAAGGAAATTTAATTATCTTGACACCCAAAAGAAGGCATTTTAAAGAGCAATTCTTGTAATCCTTCTCTTTCTGTTATTACTAACAACATTGAAATGTGTTAGCATCAGACATAAAAATAAACATTCTGCTAAGTATATAAACTAAACACCATGCTTAATTTGTAATAGTAGATACTCACAGGTGTAGAATAAACAGAATTTTCTGTTAACTCATTTCCAACTCATTAGTCAGTCACAGTTTATATGCAAATGGGAAAAATGGTATTGTTTTTAGTTTTTAAACTTCCATCAGCCACTTTAGAAAAAGGTTCTACTTTCATTTATCTATCACATTCAGGAATGTGATTCCTATTGAGTTTGTCGAGAAATCTGAAAAACTCTTAACATTCAAAATAATATTCATATTTGAACTTGAGAAATATTTAGACCTCACAAAACTGATTCTCAACTGGTATTGTTAAACGACAAGGAAGTAAGAATTGCATTTTTTAGTTATAGTACATAATGATATAGTTTGGGAATCAGCGTCTACCTCATAACTCCAGATTTAGACATCTGAAAATTAACTCAACATCTATATTTACATGTAAAATAGGGATCTTATACAAAATATGTTAAAAAGAAACAACAAACTACTGACCCATTATATTCTGCTCAAGCTTCATCACTTGTTCAAAATCTCCCTCCTTCTACTCTTCTTTTTAAAATGCCAGGTCCATATTTCTGTTCTTGGACAAATTGTAGTCATTCTTGAATTTCCTTATTCTACATTTATTCCAAAAAACAGTTCTGCTGACTTTCCCTCTAAATTTATTCCAAACTGATCATTATTAATAACTTATTTCACTTCTACCAGGTATTTCCTTGCTTGTCTTTTATCTTATTTTTTTTTTCATATTATCTTTTTTGACATAGTGTTGGTTTACATCTTTGCATTGGTTTTGGAGGTTACAGGTTTAAACCTATCGGTATATTTTCACATCAAATCTACCATCAGTGCCCTGATAATCCTCCACCACATTCCACTGAGCTCCTTCCTCCCCTGACTCTAACCTCATCACTCATCCCTTCTGTTGTCTCAATTTTTCAGTCAGATGTCAAAATTTTAATATTGGCTTAGTTTTGACTGATCTATTGTTATGTTTCTCTGTATTGCACATGTATGTAAAACCATCTGATATTTTTGTCCTGATTTATTTCACTTAGAGTTATCTACTCCAATTCCCTCCATGCTGTCACAAATGGCAAGAGTTCATCTTTCATTATTTCTGGCCGTATTCTATTGTATACAAAAACCATATCTTTCTGATTTACTTCTTTGTTATAGGGTACTTATGCTATGTCCATAACAGCTATTATAAATAGGACTGGAATAAACAGAGGAGTACAAAAATATGACTTTATTTTAGTGTTTTTATATTGCTCAGGTAGATACCAATGAGTGGAATTCTGGGTATTTGGGTAAGTATAATTTTTAATGTTTTTTGCGAACTCCATACAATTTTTCATAAATTCTAGACCAGTCTACATTCACACCAGCATGGAACAAGTGTTCTTTTCCAATCCCATCCTTGCCAACACTGTTCTGGTTTATATGATGTGGGTCTTTCTCACAGGTGGTGTCTCATTGTGGTTTTGATTTGCATTTCCCTCATAATAAGTGATGAACAATTTTTTTTCATGTACTTATTGGCCATGTGTATATTCTACCCATTTTTTAAATTGGGTTGTTTTCTAGTTGTTGTGTTGCATGGGTTCTTCCTACAGTTTGGATATCAGCCCTTCATCAAGGATGTCTCACACTTTTTTTTTTTTTTTAATCTATTCAGTAGTGGGTCTTTTTGTTTTACTGATAGTTTCTTTCATTATCCAGGAGTCATTATCCAACTCTCATTTATAGTTGAAAGTAATCCCAACTCTTTGTATCCATGGTCGTTGGCGACATACCCCCAAATTTTTCTGAAGCCACTGTCATGGAGTGTTTCACCTATTTTTATTCCAATGTATTTTATAGCCTTGGGTCTTAATGGATGTCTTTACTTCATTCTGAGTAACTTTAACTGTGTAAGAAATGAAATGGTGGTCTAGTTTCAGCCTTTTCATGTAACTATTCAGTATTTCCAATGTTGTTTGTCACTAGGCTGTCCTTTCTCCAGTGTATATTCTTGATCCCTTTGTGGTATATGAACTGCCCATAGAGGTGCAGGCATATTTCCAGACTCTCAAATCTATACCACTGGTCTGTGTATCCATTTTTATTCCAGTGTTATAGATTCAAGTAATTTAAAGGGCTTCAAACCAAAATATCTATACAGAAAAAAAATATTTATAGTCTGTATCCAGAGGTTTTGTTAAATTTCCTGCAATATGAATTATTCAATTATGTGAATTGTCATAGTTTTTAATGATTTTTTTTCTGCTCTGAAATAAAAGTTTAGCTTTGCAATTTAAAACAACACAATGATATAAGATCCTGCCTGTTTATATCCCACAATTAAACAGGCTGGAAATATACAGTAATATATAACAAAATATACACACAAAATTTTAAAAGTGCTTCAGATTTTATGTTTTCATTTTATCATCCTCATTTTATAAATTTTACTGCTAGTTTCTTTGTCTTTCAAATTTATAAATACTATTTTAAAATTAAAACTATCATATTAATTCATCATTTTAAAACTCCACATGAATAACATACTTATTAGAACTGGTATTTCATTATAATTGTTTTCCTTCCTATTCACTAGGTTCTACTTAAGATAGACTCAGAAAACTTTCTCTTATAAAGCATAGTTATAAGACATCTTCAATTAATCAAAAGCTCATGGAGAATTTGGCTTTGACTGAGGTTAAAGTCACTGACCATGATGATGCAGTATGTTCCTTAAACAAAAGCACCTTATTCATCAACTTGGTGAGACTCAAATTCCTTTCACCAGGAGTTGTTAAAATCAAGGAATTTTTCTAATTTTGTGACTAATGGAAGTGTCCTTTATCTATTTAGAAGCAGCTTCTTCTTTTTAAAAAAAACTTTTTATTAAGGAAACTCTGAGAAATTTTCAAAATATCTTCACAATCTCTTTTAGTAACTATTTGATAGTGTCTCTACACCTATATTAATTAATCACCTATATAATTATTAGGTAACTGAAGACGCATTACTTTTATTCTGATGATAATTTCAACAGCCAAGAAAATATATACATAATATAAAAGAGAATGGATTGGAGTTAGTGGGGTGGGAAATTAATATTTATTTAGCAATTTCAGTTGAATATTTTAAATATTTTAATGGAAGGAAGGAAATCAACAATTTGACAGGTAATGCTAAAAATTCACTCATGCTAGAATATCATTCCTTCATAGTAAAAGAATGTAAAATATATCATTAAGCTGATTTACGAGAACAACCAACTTATAAATGTGCCTAAAATAATGATCAGAAAAAATAAAAACAATCAATTTTAAGCTTTCTCTAGGGGCAATCCATTTCCCAGAAACCCTTTCTTTTTTAGCACTTGCAGAAAATCTCTAGCATTGTCATTTGACAACAATTTTTCTGTAAGGAAAAGCAGTTATCAAGGAATCATCACCTAAACAGAATAGGATCTTGGAGAGCTTTTCTGAGTGTTTTTTTTAAGTGTCCTAGTGATAATTTAGAAAGAAATAAAAATGATAAAAAAAAAAAAACCACTTTGTGATGGCAGTTCATAAATGTTAGAACCAACCATTTGTTAACTATTTCCCTAGATATACTAAACTCAGCTACCTATTTTATTTTGAGAATGTATAATAGACTCTCTAGCAGTATTTTCAGATTAGTATTTGTTACCTGTTAAAATGTAATTATAGAATTTGAGACAATATTTTAATTAAAATTCTGGAATGAATTACATTTTATTTTAAAACTAAATATTTTATTAGGAGAGTATGCATCTTATGAGAGTATCTAACAATATGATGATTTTGTTCTTTGCTTTCACAGTGGATGTCTGATTTTATTTTCCGTGTTCAGATATATATGAAGGTAGTTGATTTATTAAAATATTTCTTCATTTTTCTATGTGCTCTAGGTTCATCATTAAGAATTCATTTTTTATTCTATATTCAAATCCTGCTTTGTGTTTTTATAAATATTAGTATATAAATACTAAAATTACCTACCAATACTTTGCTCATCTCTTGACATGCTCAGAAATTTATATAGATTATATCTTTATATAGATTATATATAAGTCTCAAAGTGACTGTAAAAGATAATAGTGACTAATAGTCACTTTTTCTGCTTATGGTGAGGAATCTAAATCTTGGGTAGTTTATGCAATTTGTTAACAGACACCAGATATTTGGCAGAATGAGGATACTAACAACTGTTAACTACAGTATTTGAATTTTCCCTCACTAAAACTAAAATGTATACTTGCATTACAATCCAATGGTTGTTATTATATGTCCTAACTATGTGTAGCTTAGCATAGGGCAATAAAATTGTTTATTTCTTTAGTTAATTGACCTATTTTCAAATACAGCTATAAATTCTAAAATGACAGTTTTGCACTTCATTTATCCTTAGTATGAAGTCTAATGTTCTCTCCTCAAAAAATGCATCCTTAATGATCATTACACCAAACTATGTCAGTAATAACTATTGTCACCCTTTAGAACACTTTAAAAGTGTTCTAATAGAAAAGGTTCATTATAATCACACACAATATATAGATGATGAAACAAAGGGATGGACAGTTTGAATAAATCACAAAGGTCATATATTTAACAAACCACAGGCTTGAGATTTAAATGTAACTGTTCTTGATTACACATGTTCATAGAATAATTGTAGAAAAGAATAAGTATTTAATAACAGGCCTAATAGGATACATGGATTCCTTTTACAGGAAATTTTAACTGAAATTTTAGATATTATATTACATTCTTAACCATAAAATTCAAGAAAACAAAGATACACTCTCTCCAGTGTACTTCAAATTACTTAATGTATTTTTGTTTTAATGATGACTAACATAGTAAGTGAATCAAGGCCATAAAAATGGTCCTAAATATGTAAAATAGACTATAAGAATATGAAACAAAAAAAGTTTTAGTATTAAGGCCAATAACACATAGTATAAAGAACTAGAAGTAAAGAGGAAAAGAAAAATTAGGCTAATACAGACATTTAACACATAAATTATAGCTTCTGGAAATTGTGGAATAATGGAATGTTTTCAAGTTTATGTGACATGTGATAAATAAGTTTTAGTGGCAAGTTTGTGGATTTAGTAGGACATTTGGGAAAAAAATGGTGCTGGGTAAAAACTTTCCCCAAGTTTCTAGAACATAGGTAATTTAATTAAACTTAGTATAATGGAAAGTTAATATTTATTGAGCAATTTTGGTTGAGCTTTTGTAAGCCAATGTAAAAGAAATTTTAGTTCTTTGTCATAGCATAACAAATGATATTAATATGTAAAATTCAAAAAGTGAAATTGAGTAGACCTTACAGATTATATTAGTGCCAAACTAAATGAAGGATAATTATGGAAATGCCTAAATTTCTCTCCCAAGGTGGAGAGACTGTTGTACAGATAAGACTAGGTGGCTTGCCATAAAATAAGTGCCTGCCGTCTCAAAGCTTTTTACTTGGTGATGTAGCATTAAGGATGAAAGCTAATGATGCTTTCTACTTTCAAGTTCCTTATACCCCATAGGAAGACAAATTAGACCAGCCAGAATTGTACGCAAGGACAAATATAATTGGGTAAAAGAGAAGCATTTTAGGAAGTGCTACATATTCAGGAGGGGAGAGCAGTGCATTGCTTTGTACTTAGCAGAGCAGCTAGAGCAAAAGTACTCATTTTAGAAGTAATTTTGAATGTCAATTTGAGAATCACTTTAAGAACCACTGAGATATTATTTGCAAGAACATCTTCATGTTATAGGTCTTTATAAGAAATATTTCATTCAGTCTGTACATTCAATCTATATTCACTTACTCTGCACAAAACCCCTTACCCATTATTTCCTTTCTATGTTGTGGCTAATACAATTAGAGAACTTTAACACTAAACTAACAATAATAGAAAAAACTTATTTTCACAACATGATGACACCACCTTTAGCTAGTGTTCTGAAGTGAAAAAGCAAAATTCAAAATATATAAAGATATTTTAATTGTAACAGAGATAATGTTGAGACAAATCTTTGTGTGTCTGTGTGTCAATTTTTATGAAAGATAAACCATGGTTCTGAAGATGTTTTGTTTGCCGTAGAGGTATCAGGGGACTTATTTTTTAGGTATATTTGAAGTCAATTACAGGGAGATAAAAGGAAAAACTGCGGAGATACTCCAGGTCAGTGGTTCTCATAGTTTAGCTGCTTCATATTAATCTGTAGTCTAAGAATATATATATTTAATTTTGCTGCACGTGAGCTAATGCTACTGAACTAGGGATCTCACTTAGTGAACCACTGGTCTGGGCAAAAATACATCCACATGATATCATAGTCACCTGGATTTCAACTCTCTTGAAACTCTAGGCAAAAGGGCAGGATTTGGGTGATAATATCTTTTTAGTGATTACAACAAACCTTTACTTGCATTTAATTTCTGAAATTCAGAATCTCATGTACAGTAAATGAGTCAGAATGAATATACAAGTACTACTTTAAATAACCCAAAATACTACTAATAAAATAAATATACCAACTAGCAGAAAGGAATACACTGTCTTTAAACTACATGTCACTGCTGTGCAAAATGTTCTCATTTTCTTCAAGCAAAGGATAAAGATGACATGCATAATTCATTATTGATGCTTTGGTTTTAAATGTTTCTTTATTTTATTTGAAAACATTCAGTAATGGAAATAAAATACATTTGTGCAATTAATATAGTTGGGTTGTGTACTAAAATGCATTCAGTATTTCTAAGTGAAACTAGCAACACATTTTACTTTATTCTGTATTCCAATTAGATCTCTTACAATTATGCAGTACAGGAAGAAATATGGGGCAGATGGGAGAAGACTATATTTGTTTTCTCTCCATTATATTTTATATATTCACAATAAAGCATGGCTGTTATTAATTATGGCTTGCTTAACAAACTAAATATCTTTATCAAATTAAAGCAATTCTGTTTATCTATTTAACATGATATTATACTTACTCACAAATTGGATCATTTAAATAATTTTTAAACTGTAAATATAATACCATATTAATGCACATTAAATAAAGTGATGCCATTTTATGTAATCAAATGTCAAAGACAGTTGATTCATTAATTTTGAAAGTATTAAAATATTATTCAAAATAAGACATTAAATACCTAAGGAAAAAAATGAATTTAAGACATACATGTGATCGTAATATTATATTGACTTGAAAATTAGAAACATTTTTATAAGTATTGAATTTTCACAAATGAAAAAGAATATTGTATTGAAACGTAGTCTGCATCTAATTCTCTAAATAAAATATTTCTACTATATTAAATTATTCATACCGTTAGAAAAATATATGGATTCAAAGTAAATATTGCTTTCTGACATGACTTTCTGAATAAATATTTTAATGCTTAGAAAGTTGTTAGGATTTGTGATTTCCAGTTGGTACGTGGAATTTTAAATGCCAAGTTCATGGGTTTCAAGTTCTGTCTTAAATGTCAGGACTATTCGCCTGTATCAAGCACTGACCTGATAAAAGCAGTCAAAGAAAGAGAAAACAGAAATGAAATCAAATATGACATATGAAAGAACAGAGCAGAGTACTGCGAAAGTTCACATTCTTCATTGAAAAGGAAGCAGTTCTTGAATTAAATATCTGAAAGAGGGTTAGGGTAATTTTAAAATTTAAATGCATAAAATTATGAACTTTTAATAATGAAGTAGAAAAAGAAATGGCATGATATCTTTTTTATTCTGTAATCAAAAGTTACAAAAGATAGCTTGGCAGGAAAGAAAGAGCTTTTCTCTCTCATTTAACTATTTTACTTGCCTTTTCCTATTTAAAAAAAAATAGAGGATATTAAGATTTGTTTCATCAACTTTTTTTTTGGAGATGAGACTTATTTGTCATACTACTGATTGGTAATGTATTTCCTGTTAGTGGACAAAGATCAGAGGAAGTTTACTGATTATGGGGCATCACTTTAAGTAGGATATACTTTTAAAATGATATAAATCACAAACTAGGCGTTCAAAGTACTTTGTACTCATAAGCTATATTTTAGGTATTCGATCATAGTTTATTTTTGATATATATTTTTGCTTCATTTGTTGGCAATGTGATGTGAGAAGGTAAAAGAGATGTAAGAATGTGGTATAATCCACTCTATGGACTGAACCACTATGAAGAGGTATTCTTTCCATCATGCTCAAGTACATTGACTATATACTTATTCAGTTGCCCAAGAACAGTTGTCTAGATTTCTCTGTAAAAGTTAAATAGAAAGAAACCTAGTTGAAACTGCATGAAAAGAGAGTTGAAAACAAGAACTTGAGTAGTTATGTTGGAAAACAGGTAAGAAAAATCATGCATCACTGATACACAGTAATATTTGACGGCAGAACACACATCAAGTCATTATTAAATTATAGGATAAACTTGTTTTTCTTTCTATATTACCTGAACACTTCATACTATTAAATAAAATCAATGAAATTAAGATTTTGTAATTTGTAGCTGAGCTTTTTCCTGTAGCAGTTAGTGTGGTTTATGATTATGTTGCTCATTTTTTCCCCCTGAAGATGGTCTTTAACCCAATAAAATAAAAAAATAAACTTCAAGTGTTCTCTCTAAATTGACTTAACATGAAAAAATAAACGAGCGCACAAAACAGGTCTTTACCTTTATTTACATCATGCAGCTATAAAAATAGGAATTAGATTTGCAGTTGTGTTAACCAGGTATGCTGCATTTGAATGAAAGTATCAGTCCAACAGAATTAATTCTGCTATGTTTTATTGACTTTGATGAAAAAAGTACACTGAAAAAGATCTTTATTTCTTTCTGATCTGCTGATTCTACAAATTCAGTCACTCAAATATTTCTCAGGCTCTCATCGCTCTACCAAGTTACTTTAAATTCATTTGTTTTCTTCTTCCACCCACTTTCCTACATCATATTTTTCATAATTATTTATTGAGCACATCTATGTGACAAGAACTTTAATAATTAATGGCAGCATGATAGTGAATAAAAAGATTAATGGTCCTGACACACATGCACACATAAACTCACACTTTCACGAAACTTGTATAGCAACCTGCTGCTTTTCAACTGTTGCTTTTGTAACTAAAGATTTCACTAAATGTAGATTCTGGTCCAGTAGTGCTGGTTGCATTCTGAGGTTCTGCATATGATAAGTTACCAAGTGATTCCAATGTCCCTGATCTTAGAGTGACATTTTGACTAGCAAAATTCTAGTTTTCGTACTGATTTATTATACAGAGCCTTTTCTAAAGGCTAAAGAGCCAATTAAAGCCCAACGTGTTAACTGATGCTAAAACCTAATGACACAGAAAGTCTAGGATGGTGGTGTTTATATGTGTTGAGGGGCATTGAAGGCTACTGAGTGGTGTGTGTGATGTATGTATAGGTTTGTGCATGAAAGTGCAAGTATAATTTGGAAAACATTGCCTAAAACATGTTTGAATGCCTTAAAATAAAGTAGAACATACATGGTTCACTTTAGATTGATTTTTGTATCCAGACTGTTGGTACAGTTTGAATGGTTAATATAGCAGAGAGTTTCAATAACATGTCTGTCTTTCTTGCTATTATCTTCTTTCTTTAAAGATTAATTTGTATTTATTTATGCATACAAGAACTGGGGTATAGGCAAGAGGTGTGGAGGGCGAGGGTGTGGAGGGTGGTGAAGAGGTGGATCTACTAAAATACACTGCTGAGGGGAGCAGTGGGCAAGACAGGAGAGGTCTGCTGTGCTATGTGGGTCAGCTCCCTGGCTGAGATGGAACTCATGTGGATAGCTTGATAGCACTGAGACTTTAACCCATGCCCCACCAGAGAGGCCCAGTATTACCTTATTTCTGCCCTGTGCATATCACAATAAACATTTAGAAAAGTTGTTATGTATATATTACTATACACATACTATGTATACTATATATAAACAGTTTATATGTACTTATAATTAATTTGCAGATACAAGGAATTTTATTTCTCTATTGAAAAACATGACACAACCAAATATATGAAGGTTCTTGTGCAAGCAGAAAAGCATTATCATTGCTAAGAAATTCAACACTCCATAGTGTCACTGTGTTGTTTATCTTGTAGATTTTTCCTTGTGCACTCAAAGAGTCTGTGTTATGGCTACATTTTCTTTTCATGCAATTATTTCTCATAGGTTGAAATCTATCTTGCTCTTTGCTTCCTTTTGTTTTGTCCTTTTGTTTCTTTTTTCTCTTTCCTTTCTTCTTAGAATAATAGATTATTGTGAGTCAATTTGCTAAACATTAGCTTCATTATTTTATTAAATTTTAGGACTTAAGTTATAAAATATTTATATTTAACTGATCAAAATCTATTTTCACATATTATCCCATTTTATGTGAAATATGAAACAATTAACACAATATAATTCTTTTTTTTTTTTTAAAGATTTATTTATCTATGCATACAAGCATTGGGGTACAGGCCAGAGGTGTCGGGGCGGGCGAGAGGATTCACCACAGAGAGCGGGGAGCAGAACAGGCAGATAACAGAAGTACACTGCTGAGGGGAGCAGCGGGCACAGCAGGAGAGGTCTGCCGCACCATGTGGGTCCCCCTCCCTGGGCGGCAGCAGGGATCGAACTCGCGCTGCAGTGGCTGTGGTTTGCTTCATAGTGCGCTGCTTAACCCACTGCGCCACCAGGGGAGGCCCCTAACACAATATAATTCTATTGTCTCTTTCCATTTTAGTTATTTTCACTCATTTTACCCTTACATGCATGATAAACTTCAAAATATAGCTTTCCTTTAAAAGTCAAATATCTCATACAAATTGCAATCTAAGAAAAATTGTGTTACATGTATCAACATTTATCATTCATGATAATTTTAATATCTGTGCATATCCACGTCTCCTACTAATATTTTTCTTCTGAAAGAAAGACATTTTATAGCAATGCTTAGAATGAATTTTTGCTAAGAACAAATTTTCTCATTCTTTGTTCATTCCAATGTCTTTATTTCTGAAAAACAATTTTCACTGAATATAGGAATCTTGGTAGACAGTTTATATTTTTCTTAGTACTGTTATAGCATTCCTTTGTCTTATGGCTCCGTTCCTGAGGAAGAAATTTTTATATTTGTTTCTATGTGCCTAAGATAGTATAGTTTTTCAGGCTGCTTTGAAGAGATTGTCATTATCATTGATTTTCAGGAATTTGATGATAGTGAGCATTTGTGGGATTTTTCTTTGTGTTCGTCTGAATACTGTAAATCATTATGCTTACAGTTTTGTCAAATTTGCACATTGTCTGGTCGTTATGCCTCCATTTATTGTTTCCTGTTGCCTTCTTTTTCCATTCTTCTATTGGAGCCACAAACACATGTACATTGTACTTTTTGATATTGTGACAGAGAGCACTGACATAGTACTAACAGTTTTGTCTCTCTCCCCCAAGTTTTGCTTCATTGTGGATTGTTCCTATTGCTATGTCTTGTATTTTATTAAGCTTTTCTTCTGTGTTCCCTAATATGCTGTTAATGTAGAATCATTGAAATTTTCATTTCAAATACATATTTCACCTCTATATTTATTATGTATTTATTTTTATATACTTGTTTCTTTCCATACTATGTCCATGTTTTCCTTTAAGATTTGGATATAGTTATAAAGCTGATTTAAATTCTTTACCTTTAGTGACTCCCTGGTGGCATAGCGGGTTGAACGCCACCCTGTGAAGCATCCCCAGCACAGCAGCACAAATTCAATCTCCGGCCAGGGAGGGGACCCACATGGCACAGCAGACCTCTCCTGCCTCACCTGCTCCCCACTCTGACTCTGTCTCTGGTGAATCCTCTCAACTTCCGTGACTCTGTCCTGTACCCCAACTCTTTTGTGCATAAATAAATCTTTAAAAAATAAATTCTTTACCTTTAATTTTTATCATCTCTATCATATATGTAATTTAATTTTATTCAGTGATTTTGTTTGCTTTTTTTAGGATTACATTTTATTTTTCACCTTTACACATATACATTAGAGTATTTTTAATCCTGGGATAGTTTAGCTCTACTAAACTATCTCAGGATTAGTGAGATACTCCTGCAGTTCTAATGAATATCTCAGTGTCCAACAATGATACTCCACTCTTTCTGATGAGCACTGCAAACTCTTCGGCTCATAGCTCCACAGTCACACGTTCACAAATCCATGGATTTAAATCTCATACACACATTTCTTATATTAAACAAAGACTGAAATCCCCTCAATGCAAATTTTTGGAACTCTGTATATCAAGTGTATTGTATATTCTCGTATATCAAGAATTCTTTCACACAACTTCCATGCACCTGGGTTTTGAAAAAAAGAGGAAATATTGTGTCTGCTCAAAAAGTCTACAAAGATGACTTGAGTCAGAAATAATAATGTGCTTCACAGCACTGGGCTTCTGTTATGAAATGGGTTGGTGAACATTTTATGTATTTCGCTCAATTTCTAGTTTTTTGAATGATGAATGGTCAGATCTAGTCCCTTTTATATCACAATGACCAGAAAAAAGTCCACAAAGTTTATTGCATTATTATAATATACAGACAATGTTAAGTATAAATCCGTAGAGGTAAGTATCTTTAAAAATGTAGAATCTGTATATTAATATTAAATATGAAGCTCATTAACTTTATGACTATGCCATCAAATTCTACCCAATTTCATCTTTTTCAAGAGAAAGATTTAGGTTTACTCTCATTTCTTAATAGATTAAACTTTTTGTTTTTAAATTGGTTTTTTGATTCTAATATTTTAGTCATCACATAGCAACATCAGCATTAAGTGAAATTATATTAAAAACACAGAATTTCAGGCCATCTCCCAGATCTTCTGAGTTGGAGTTTGAATATTCATCAGATTTGCAGGTGATGCCTAAGCACCATAGATTTTGAGAAACTCTGAATAATACATAAATTTCAAAACTGATGAAAATCAAATAAAATTGACATGTGAGGAATCAGGAAAACTATTCTGAAAAAATTTCAGAATTTTAAAAATTTCTAGAGGATAAGTTACTTTGTTTTCAGTAGCACTGGATATGTGTGTGTGTGTGTGTGCTACTGTTCTCATGTTATACATTTCTACATTGCTTTGTAGAAAACTTCCCCCTCATGTTGTAAAGTGGTAATCAAAGTAAATAGCATATTGTAGAAAGTGAATTCTAGCTCTTGCATTTTATTTGAGCCCCATAGTTCTAGTACACAGGTCATCAGCAACATGCTGTCCTTTTCTAATATTAGTTTATTGTGTCATTTAGCTCCATTTAGTGTCAGGTTGTGTTACAATTGTTGGAGTACACATAAGGCAGTTCAGGGAAAGATTGGTTATTCTCTGGAAATAATTGACAGAATAATAAACCTCTTACTACTCTATTTTGCTGGAAGTCAAGATACATCAATAGTTATGCCACTTCTCCTGCAGTTCTGAAATTTTTATGGAATGCTATAAATTAAAATGTGGCTTATCACATTCATAGAGTGAAAAGTAAAATACTTTTGAAAGATATATGTAATTGTATTATTTATTTTTTAAAATCTTAAGCACCTTTTCCTGCTTGGTTCTTTCTTGAAACATGATCTAAATATCTTCTTGGATACAGAGTAATGTTTTGGAATCTATATACATCAGATACCATTAACTATCCAAAGAAGTTAATTATTTGGTTGGTGGACAGGAGTTATAAACATAAGAAAGCTCAATATATCACTAATGTGTCTTTAAAGAGTCCCACTGGGTATTAATGAAAATATTATTTATTCAGTTTTGAAATCAAAAGCAAATTCATGATGAGATGATAACAAATGTTTAATTGCTAATGATAATGGATTATACATTCTTGGTGTAAAGTATCAGATTAGGGAAAGTTTAATGGCAGCAAACAACAGAATTCAATTAGCTTGATGAGTATATAGGAAATTGAAGGATAAGTTTGAAAGGGTTGTTGGATGCAGCCAAAAGTAAGGAGTATAGCTCTGCCTCATGGCTGGAAAGTGTTTAACCAACTGAGTGGTAACATAAGAAATCTGCCTCACAAACTACATAATTACATGGAGTGAGTTAAAGACATGTAGAGTTATTTACTTGGTCTTTGTGATAATTTTGTTAAGTCAAAAAGAAGGTTTTATATGCAAGAGTTTACTCTGGACTCCTGACTCAGTTCTAGAGAGTGTGTGGAAGTTTCCCCCAATCTACAAGCAATTCTTAAAGCACCAGCCTGGTTTTTGTCTGTCTAGGAACAGCATCAGAATCCACAACTTAAGGGTTTCAACTCTTAAGACTGCCTTCTACGTCAGAGACTGGTCACAAGTTCTAAAACTACCTGGCAGTTACCTGTGCTTCTAAACAATCAGCTATAGATTGGCAGTTCCCATGTCCCCTTCCTCAATACTGAAATGACATTCCATCTCAATTTTAGGTTATCTATTCTTCTGAAGGACTGTTTATAAGTTAGTTTCAATTAGTTTGTTAGAATAGAATACAGAATTCAGTTTTCACCACATGACTACCCTGTATACTTACCATTATGATTTAGGCACAGATAACCTCACATTCGACATGATAAAGAACAATTGAAGTTCTGCTTACTCTCTTTTACAGTAAGGTTATAAAAGCTAAGATATTAGAACATTGTAAATCCATAGAATATCCTTACAATCAAGTTGAGATCACAGACTATGAAATTTAGAAATAGAAGATTTCAGATATTTTATCTGGCATTGTAATCTGGAATTGCAAGAATATGAATATATATTTATATCTATCAAACACACACACAGAAAGAAAGAGAAAACATTGTATTTGATACAAGTAGTTTTTAAACACTTATTATGGTAATCACAAAGAAGTCAGAACGTTCCAGGAAAATGTGAATTAATTCTTCCAATGATGTAACTTTGTGGGCTCCTGCTAAGATGTCAATATCTTTTCTAGCAGTCTTATTTCTTTTTCTTTAAGTCGGGGCCACAATAAACATTAGACAAATGTAACTCTGATTTAAGATAAAAAGGAAAGCTGTGTGCAGGTTACTTAAAACACTAAAAATGCAACCCAGCAATTCCACTCCTAGGTATTTACCCAAAAAACACAAAAACACTAATTCAAAAGGAAATATGTACTCCTATGTTTACTGCAGCACTATTTATAATAACCAAGATGTATAAACAACCTAAATGCCCTCAGATAGATGAATGGATCATATACACAATGGAATACTAATCAACTATCAAAAAATATAAACTTGTGCTATTTGTAGCAACATAGATGGAGCTTAAAGGGATTGAGCTAAGCAAAATATTTCAGAAATAGATACCAGAGGGTTTCACTTATATGTAGACTATAGAGAAACCAAACAAAACATCAGGCAAAAACAAACCTTGAAATCTAACCATAGATTTGAGGAAACCAGAAGTGGGGAGAAGAAAGGGAGGGAAAAGGGGAGAGATGAAAACAAGAGGGGAAAGAAAACATTGGACTATTACTAAGGCTACTAGAGGGGACTTGTATTGAGACAGGAACAGAAGAGATGGAGGATTACAGGGGTATTGGTGGTGGGGTGGTAAAATAGCATACATACCCCTAAACATATGTTGTGAGTAAATCACCATTACATTAATAAATATAACTTAAAAACATACTTCTACAAAATCTTTATAATATTTACACATTTGAAAAAATATATTGAATTAAAAAGTATCCATGGTTTATCTGAAATTCAAATTTGCTTGATTTCTATATTTTATCTGAAGATTATAGATTTTCATGTTTGTTCTGGACTACGTAATTGAAATCCTTTACTATTATGATAGATCTTATCATACCATAATAATAAATAAAAACAAAACATCTTTCTCTGTTAAAAATAAGGGGGAGACAATTGCATACATCTCCCCAGAATGAAAATCTTTCCAGAGAAGTAAAGGGAAGCTTTCTAATGAAGGCTGGCAAAAGTATAAAATTATTTAATACTGTCAGGGATCATTGTTTTATTTTAATTTTATTTCATTTGTCTCAATATAAAGGTAGTTTGCAGGATGAATTATTGGTCTGTTGTGAAGGTGCAAAACAACATTCAGATATGCTAATTAAAGATGCTCCTCTTTGTTTCTGAATCCACAAAACCTTTTAAAATAAATTCAAATTGGTAAACTTAAAATAGATTACTAATTACATACTAAATAAAATAACTTTGGCATAATCCTGGCAGACTAGTTCATAAAATTGGGTCTCTTGATAATTTGATTTATGCAAATTTGTTCTCCATATATTTATGATTTATAGTAAGCTGACTTTAAAAATTATTAGATGCAACTGATTGATGTAATTAGTCCATGAAAATGAATGAAATATTCTGACATATAATGCAGTAAGTCATTTAAATGAGGTGCCTAATTTGTTAGCTTCCAGAGTCATATCAATTTTAGATAAGTAATTTATACTACTGAATTATATTCCAATTTATGAGGACAAAATATTAAGCACTCTATAGTGTGTTGAGGGATTGCCAAAGAATCATGGATTTTAGTGCTGAGAAGGTTAAGTATATAAATGTTTAATGACCTAAATCAACAAGCCAAGTTTTTTACTGCAATAAAATAAATGATATAGTTCAAAGCAGTGACAATTGCTAATTTATGAACTATTAAACTATACCAGCAGGGCTAGTTATTGCCAGGTATATACTTTAATTGAAGGAAATCTTTTGCAAGCCAATAACTTATTTGGAATTTACTTCTAATAGCACATTGTAATAGAATTTGCACCAAGAATCTGGAATGTCATTTTCCTTGGTAATGAATGGAATGTGGTTTCTAACTGAACTACAAGGATTAATTTGTAACTACTTAACTCTTCACTGAGCTTTAGGATGTGAATATATGATAGTCATGCAAAAATAAAGATATTCCAAGGGAGAATAATTTGTCACTTAGTCAAGACACTGTTCCAAGATGTACACAGTGCAGAGCATGTTTTTCCTATTGTTCATCTAGAGGGAAGCTAGAATCTAATTTGATATGCAATACCTTTCTCAGTTGGAATTAAAGCATTGTGCAGCATATGAAACTAAGTAATAATTACAAATAGCTGCAAAATATATCACCAGAGAATCAACAGTAAATCCCATAACTGTCTGAGTCTATAGCAAGAATTGCAGATCATACATGTCTATACTCAATCATCCATACATGGAGGGGGAGTAGGTTGGAGTGGTAAAACACCTACTGTCATCTTTTGGCTGGAACAATAAACATTTTTTCAATGTGCGAATGTTTTGCCATCTGAAGAGACTAAGTTTATATATTACTTCATGTATATCTGTTTGTTTTTTAAAATAATTTCTTAAAATGTCAAATAATCTCTCAGTAAATTGTTAATAGGTTGTTCCTTTTTTCTTTAATATTAATTTGAATTCTTGGACACTAATTTTTATGATTTTTACATCCCAAGAGACAGAAAACTTCCCATTATAGTTTAATTACTTTAGTTGAAACAAAATATTTGCAGTTTCAAAGACCTAGAGGAAAAACTTAGGGATAGATATATAATAATGTTGAGGTATTTTTTAAAAAAATTGTTTTGAATTTTGTTTGGAAAAGTGAGATTTTGGAAAGAGTCACACTAAGCTTCACAAAACAAAAAAAAATATTGTCACCATGTACATTTAGTAGTTATAATAGAAGGTATGTTATTTTCCCTTAGGTTATGTAATATGGAAAATATCTCCAGAATTTGATGCCTGTAAGTCCCTGAGTCTGAGATTCACTTTCAGAGACATTTTGCTTTCTCTTTTGTATTTTTCTTTTAGAGTTACATAGACATCTTCCACAAAATTTGAATGTATTCGTATTGAAGGGCCAAAAATTTTTGAAAGGTAAAGATTTAAGAATAAGATGGGGCCTCCCTGGTGGCACAGTGGGTTAAGCAACACACTATGAAGCAAACTGCAGCCGCTGCAGCACGAGTTCGATCCCTGCTGCCGGCCAGGGCGGGGACCCACATGGTACAGCAGACCTCTCCTGCTGTGCCCGCTGCTCCCCTCAGCAGTGTACTTCTGTTGATCTGCCTGTTCTGATCCCTGCTCTGTCTGTAGTGAATCCTCTCACCCCCCACAACTCTGGCCTGTACCCCAGTGCTTATATGCATAAATAAATAAATAAATGTTTAAAAAAAAAAAAGAATAAGATGGTTATTGGTTTCATAACAGGAAATTAGGATACTAGTTTATTCCAATATGTTGTTTTAATTTCCTATTATTTATTATGTGAAAATAGTTATTTATTAAAATCATATTATATGTCCATATCAGTAACTAAATATATATACCTCTATTAAATATCCCTATTTCATATATTCCTAATATCTGTTTTAACTTATAGAAATATTGTTTTATTTGATGTGTCCAATTTTAAAAGTTATTGTTCTACAGTAAATTCCAAAAAAATAGATTCCTGAATAAATATCATTATTTATAGGGAATATTAGCTTTGATAATAATATTATACTGAAAATAAATTCTAATTTTATACAGTAACAGGCTAGTAGACACAAAGTTGCAGAATATGTGTTTATAGGGAATGTGATTTATCAACAACCATAAATGACCTTGAAAACCCAAAACATCATCAAACCATGCAGGCACTATTGGATTTCTGTCAAGAACATAAAATATTTAAAGAAAAATAATAGAAGATCTTAGCAATTTGTAGAGTAGAATATAATAATATTTAGCAGGGCTTAGATTTATAATATCCTAGTCCTAACTATGTGGGCATAAACTAGTCAAATTGGTCTATAGTGAGTGTCATAACCATTTTCCAGGACATTTATATAAGGAATATGTAATATGGACACATTTCCCCTAAGGAAAGACATGAGTAAGAAGAAAAGATTTCAAGACAAAGAATAAAACCTATTTAGTCTGTCAAATGCATCTTTCTCCTGTGTCTTATCTTTTATTGTGACACCTAATTGATTTGATCATTTTAACTTATACAGAAAAAAGATTAATAAAGTTTGTTCATTCCATCAGGGCAGGTGTTTATGGAGTGATATGTGTGTTCAGAAAAATTTGAATGAGCAGCATATGAGAGAGGGAATTGATAACCCAAGTAGATATAAGAGACTGAAATAATTTTTCATATAAATTACTATTTACCAACAATTTCTAATGAAAATACTCTGTGGGCAGTGACCCAACATGAATATATTTGGTGGGGAGAAGTGAGGGAATAAAAGAAATCTGTAGGTATAATGTAATGAGTGTAATCTTGTAAGATGTGACATTGGCTATGTCTAACTAGCTTTCTGAAATTTTACTTTCTTGCATACATTTAATTAGGGTGGGCCACAAAAAGGAGACTTTGGTACAGTGCTACAATAAACAGGGGTGCAGGTATTTTTTGAATTAATGTTTTGTGTCCTTTGAGTAGATTCCTAGGACTAGAATTGCTGATTAGAATAGGTAAGATATAGAAACACCCAAATGCCCAAAAGTAGATGGCTGGATAAAGAAAATGTGGTATATATACACAATGGGGCATTATTCAGCAATATAAAAATATAAACTCACTCCATTCACATTAAAATAGATGATTCTAGAAGGCATCATCCTCAGTGAAATAAGCCAGAAGGAAAAAGAAAAATATCAGATGGTTTCCTTATAGGAGGAATATAGGGAAACATAATAAGGGATCAGGGTAAAAATAACAATAAAAACAAACAAACAAATAAATAAAACAAAATTAGTATGCAACTACAAACCAGAGATATTCTGCAAGGGAGGGGAGGGGAGATGAATATAGCAGGGGACTAGGGTGATTGTTAACAGGTAAATTGGTGGTGGCAATTTTATGGGGAATACACCTGAAAGCAGAAAGCATGCATTGTGCAAAAATTAACAATGATGTTAAACATATAAATAAAAAAATAAATAAATAAATATTCTCTATGGTTAAAAAAAGTCTTGGGGGATTTGGAAGGCAGTGAATAAGTAGCAGCCAAGTTTCAATTTACAAAAATTATTGCTGATTTAACTCACAGTATTGATGTAAATAAAGCGATAGCTGGCCCTATCTAGCTCTATCTGTCCTAGCTCTATCTTCCGTGGAATCTTCTTTATTCCCTTTATCGCTGGCACTCATGTATGTTGATTTTTTTGTGATGAAAGGCCATGGCTTCTACATGATACCTTCATCACCAAATAATTTTGAAGCAATAAAACTAAAATGGGTTTCTATTCGTCCTATGAGAATCTGATTTGTCCTTGTATAATTCCAACCTGCCCTTGATCTTCCACACTGTGCATCTATCTATTTTCCTTGACTGATATAAAATTTCAGCATCAAACACAGAAACAGATTTATAGGGATGGTTTTCCAGTTACCATGGATGGTTATCCATGTTTCTGCAATGCCAAATGACCAGCCCTGGGACAAATCTCTTTATGGATGTACGTGCAAAAACACACACACACACACACACACACAACTCTGCTTTTCTACTCAAATGTTAAGTGATCAAATGACTAATATTTTTGTCAATATCTTGGCAGAAATGAAAAAAATGGATATAGGACATAGTGTAGATAATGAGAATTCTATAGAAACAAAAAAAAAATAGAGCCTGAGGTGACAAAAAGAAATTTGCATTCATAGAAGTTCATAGGGTGTTTTTTGGCTTATAAGACTTTTATCTAAATCTAAGAAGACTAAGTAACCCAGGAAGAAATGTGAGTTGCTTCCATTGCTATAAGAATTCTTTGCTTTCCCCCCCTACTTTTATCAGGTTCACTTAAAATCCAACATTCACAGAACTTTCTAAAATATCTTTTGTAAAATACAAATCCAATGTCAATTGTATGCTTAAAAGTATTTCATTATTCAATGAAATATGGTCCAAACACTTTAAGTCATAAACCCACATTTATTATTAAATAAGAATTACTTGAATTCCTATTAGGTTCCAAGAAATGTGCCAGATTTGGGGAAAGGGTGAGGTAAAGACAGACATATACTTTAACTGTTTGAATGTTGCTGTCAATGGTGTTGAAGATTATATACCTATAGAGAAAAAATTATGGTTGCATATTATATTTAACTATTAGTTTCTCAAGAAATAAATAATATCCTTCTTTCTGATCTGTTTCAAAGATAAGTAAGGTGAACCTTTTTTATAAAGTCTCTAGTTATTTTGTTCTTTTTGTCTTAATAATATTAATTTCTTTTTTTTAAGATTTATTTTTACTTATTTATACATATAAGAACTAGAGTATAGGTCAGAGGTGGAGGAGTGAGAGGATTCACCAGTGACAGAATAGACTGCAGAACAGATGGAACCACTGAAATACACTGATGACAGGAGTGAGCAGGCAAGACAGGAGAGTTCTGCTGTGCCATGTGGGTCCCCTCTCTGGCCAGGCACCCAATTCACACCACAGTGGCTAGCCATAGCTTGATAACACAGAGACTTTAACTTTTGTACCACCAGGGAGGCCTCCCTAATATTAATTTCTATAATAGTAATCCTTTGTTCTATATACTGGCATTTATAGATGTCTTTTGTAAATGGAAACAAATGCAAATTGAATTACTTTTCCCTATTGAATATAGAGCATTTATTATAGTATTTACCTTGACCTTAGTAAACCTGTGTTTCCTCATATTTTTGCAATTCATGTAAATCCCTAAAAACACTAAGTACATCTTTTCTAGCTGAGAATTTAGGAGCCATCTCTGAAATGCCAACATCAAGGGGGAAAGCACCGTGATCTCCTATTTTCTATAGGTAGGTAGGTAGATAGGAATCTAGATTAGCTGGGTGTCTTAATCCAGTTAGAAAGTTACCCCCTGTCATTATGAGATGAGAAGTTTCTTTTTCCTCCAGATAAAGTCAATTAGACAACATAAATGCTCACTCTGATCACCAGGTGACATTAGGATAAAGTATGTGACAAATGACGCTGTCAAATCCTCTTACTTGAGAACTAGTTATAATTGATCTTGAAATCATGTTAAGTAATGGACTGTATCTGCTTGACTATCTAAAAGGGTTGGGTTTCTTGCAGACTTATAGTCTTTTAGCAAATTTACTGTGATGTGCATCACATTCAAGTGAATATTTATTCAACAACTAAACTGTTTTCCTTCTCGTATATACTTGAGAGATTTTCTAGATTTAGAAAAGGTTTGGTTTAAATGACATTTCTTCAACAAAACTCATGAACCTCTTTCCTGGAGACATATATATTCTTTATTTTTTTTCCTCTTGAAAGCTGAATTTTTTTTTTTAAGTTGAATTTAAATTTCCCCTTAAAAATAAACTTTTCAAGGCGAAAATAAATAAATAAATGAATTTCCCCTTAAATGACCTCTGTTAAGAGCTTAGAGCTATTTAACCTCAAAATGTTAAAATCTGCTCTCCTAAGATGTATGCATTAAAGCGACTTTATTACCTTCTCCCTTTATTTTTAAGGAAACTTTGGAAATATCTCCACTACAGACTTATACACATTTTTTTTGTTTTGTTTTTGAGGTGTGATTGATATTTGAGATGGTGCACATATTTAACATTCACATTGAAGAGTGGTTGCATATATACACACCCTTGAAACCATCTTCTTCATCAAGGTTGTAGACATATCCATCATCTCCCAAAGTTTCCTCCCATGTTATTATTTTATTATTATTTCTCTGTGTGTGTTAAAACATAGGTCTTTGACATATTATTTGTAAAAATTCTTTTGTTAAGACATATTCTTTGAAAAATTAAGTATACCATATTTTATCATTAGGCTACACTTTATGCTCTTCAGTAGAGTTTTAAAATTTATCTTGCATAATAAATCTTCAATAATTTGACTGTCACATTCCCATTTTTACTTACTCCCAGTTCCTTATGACTCTACTCATTGATTCTATAAATTTGATATCCATTAGTTACCCATATGAATGATATCAAACACTATTTTTCTTTCTATGTTTGACACTGTTCATATAGTAGAATCCATCCAGGTTGTCATAAATGTCAGGATAGCCTTGATTTTTTTTTAAAGATTTATTTATTTATGCATACAAGCACTGGGGTACAGGCCAGAGGTGTAGGGGGGTGAGAGGATCACCACAGAGAGCAGGGAGCAGAACAGGCAGATCAACAGAAGTACACTGCTGAGGGGAGCAGCGGGCACAGCAGGAGAGGTCTGCTGCACCATATGGGTCCCCTCCCTGGGCGGCAGCAGGGATCGAACTCGTGCTGCTGTGGCTGCGGTTTGCTTCATAGTGCGTTGCTTAACCCACTGCGCCACCAGGGAGGCCCGATAGCCTTGATTTTTAAGGATGAATAATATTCCTTTATGTATATACCACATTTCTATATCAATCCTACAATGAATATTTAGGTTGTTTCTTTTTGTTGCCATTTGTGATTAATACCACAATGGAAATTTCAGTGCAGACATAACTTTAAGATCCTGATATCATTGCTTCTGGATACATAACCAGAAATGGAATTGCTCAGTCATTTGATAGCTCTATTTTTTTCTTTTTTAAAGCACTTCCCCACTGTTTTCCCTAATGACTGTACCAATTTGCATTCCAATGAAGAGTGTATATGGGTTTAGTTCCTTATCAACATTTGATTTTTTTTAATGTCATATAATTATTGTTAGTGATACCTCACAGTGCTTTTGATTTACATTTTCTTGATAGTTAATGAAACTGAGCATATTTTCATGCACCTACTGACCTAGTAACCATCTGTATTCCTTTGGAGAAATGTATATTCTGTTCTTTTACCTATTTTAACTATTTTGTTTTGTTGTTGAATTTCATTTCATACACACACACACGTCATATATATATTTGTTGTCTGTCTGACATACGGCTTGAAAATATTTTCTTCCATTTCATAGATTGCCTTTTCATTTTCTTAATGATGTCTTTTAACATGAAAAAGCTTGTTAGTATAGTTTATTTTATTTTTGTTGCCTGTGCTTTTGGTACAAAATCCAAAAAAATAATTTTTAAGACCAATGTCAAGAAGCTTTTTCCCCCTATGCTTTAATTTAAGAGGTTTTATGGATTCAGGTCTTAATATTTCTTTCATCAATTTCCACTTGTTTCTTGTATATTATCAAGTACAAGAAATCAGATTGAAAAGTCTACAACTGTGTGATTCTAATTATAGGACATTCTGGAAAACACAAAATTACAGAAACAGTAAACGTGTTGGTGGTTGCCAGAGGTTGGATGATGAGAAGAATAAATAAATAGAACACAGGAGATTTTTCAGGGCAGTGAACATATTCTGAAATTTGGCTGATGATGATATGTCAGTGTAGCTTCATTGATTGTTACGCATTACCACTTTGGTGGGGAATGTTGATTATAAAGAACATCATACATGTATGGGGCAGGTGTTTATGAAAAATCTCTGTATTTTCTTCTCGGTTCTGAAAAAAACAAAAAACAAAAAAAAAAAACACTTCAAGATTTTCTAATTAGGATTTATCTTGAACCCCTATATGTTCTCTCAGCTATTCACAGATACTTGTAATTTCTTCATTTGGGTAAGCAAGTAGGAGTCACCAAAGACTCATTTTTTTTCTCTTTTAGGAAAAAGACACCTTTCTTTTTTCATGTTTATGATAGGTAGCAGGAAACAATAAATATACGTATTGAAATAGTTTACAGCACATACATAGGGCCCTCCCTGGTGGCGCAAGGGGTCAAGTCACAGCAGTACAAAGCTATCTGCAACCACAGCAGCAAGACTGTGGATCTACCCAGGGATCTACACAGATGAATAGATCCAGATCTGAGGAATGAAAGGTTTGAGGAGGTATAGGGACACTGGGGAGTCAAGGGAAAAACTGCACCAAAGAAAGCTAATACTATTGGAAGCTATTGCATGAGTAGAAAGCGATCCCAGGGCGTGGCAGACCTCTCCTGCCTTGGGCCCCCTCAGCAGTGTCTTTCAGTCAGTACACCTGTTCTGTTACCCATTCTGCCTCTTTTGAATCCTCTCACTCTCTACACCTCTGGCTATACCCCAGTCTTTTATACATAGGTAAATAAATCTTTAAATAACAAACACACACAATAAAATCTGATAACATTTTATATGAAAACAACTATTAATTTATCTTTACATTATAACCTCATGAAAGGAAAATTATATATTTGTTCACATTAAAATTTTTCACCAGAAAAAGACCTTATTGATTTTCTTTATTTGCATTATACTCCCTAAATTATCAGATAATTATTATGTTTGCATATAACACCTGTGCTACACACATGAGCACAGGTGAAAGCATATTTTACTCTGCTAGGAAAATAAATAAATGTATAGCATTTTTAAAAGCCCCCATAGCTTTAGAGGAGAAGCAGATCTATATTGCTATAAAAAATCAACTCTGATATTGACTGAACCATTGAAATATTAATGATGTGCAAATATGGTCACCTTATTGGAGGCATCTATACATTCATTTACATTCAGTGTGTCACCAATTGGTAGCCTCTTAATGAACTGGTGAAATATATTAATTATTCCATTATATTAATCTTATTTTTAATTTAGTACAAGTAAATAGTAAATTTATTAAGTTCCATAACACTTGACTGTAGTCACAATGTATCCAGACTAAGTATGTAAAGAATGCAAAGCTACATGGAGAGAGGCCAGATCCTTTTCTAGTACTGGGATGTAATTTGGTGAAACTAAAGAGTTTTATTTTTATTTTTTTAAAGATTTATTTATTTATGCATACAAGCACTGGGGTACAGGCCAGAGGTGTAGGGGGGTGAGAGGATCACCACAGAGAGCAGGGAGCAGAACAGGCAGATCAACAGAAGTACACTGCTGAGGGGAGCAGCGGGCACAGCAGGAGAGGTCTGCTGCACCATATGGGTCCCCTCCCTGGGCGGCAGCAGGGATCGAACTCGTGCTGCAGTGGCTGCGGTTTGCTTCATAGTGCGTTGCTTAACCCACTGCGCCACCAGGGAGGCCCAACTAAAGAGTTTTAAATTAAGATCTTTAAAATAATAATTATGTTCTTCCTCCCATATATGCAATTTAATAATCAAACATAAATTGAAAGTGGCTTTCTTATAGGTTGACCTGTGATTTAGTATTTATCATGAATTTAAATTTCAAACTATGACTTAGTAAAATTTTTCATTGCTTTAAGTTCTAAATCTGTGCTTTAGTACAAATATTTCATGGTTAGTACCATATATTCTGTACAAAGTCTGCAGAATACCAAATTATTCAGTGGCGGTTAAGTACAGAATCCAACTTTTACTGAGTTCTGACTGTAGACAATCACCTTACTAAGTCCTTTATACATTTTATATTTTTAATCCTTAAAATTCTGTGAGGCAAGAACTATAATATTATCATTTTATAGAAGAAAACTGACACTTGGATAAAATAACTTACGAAAGGGCATCTGTTTAAAAGTGACAGTTATCTAAACAAAACTTTGTAAGTGCAAAAACTTGTGCTTTTTTCACTAACCTGTAGTTCAGTTGTTCTATATCTTGTTTTTGCAAATCATATCTAAATTTCTTAAAACTAAGTTACGAGAGAAGCAGGTTAAAATATGTTGAAATAAAAATATCTTTAGACAAGTATTCTGCCAAGCTAGCTGTATTACTACATAGAATTCTTTGGGATCATATGCTCTTTCTCAAATTGGTCTGCCCATGTCATTGCTTCTATTCTAATACTCTACATCCCTTTACTTCCAAGTGAAAGTCTACTCTAATTTGAATTTCTAGTAAATTCTTAAATACGAAAATACAATTTTATTTTCTGTAAACACAATGGTCTATACATCTAGAATTTTATAATTCTTTCCATTTCAGCTATTAAAAATTCTCTCTTTCTTTCCAGTGGAACTGAGTTCAATCTCTTTCTACTCATGCAATAGCTTCCAATAGTATTAGCTTTCTTTGGTGCAGTTTTTCCCTTGACTCCCCAGTGGCCTATACCTCCTCAAACCTTTCATTCCTCAGATCTGGATCTATTCATCTGTGTGTTTTCTGTGTTTTTTTCCCCCAAAATGATCTAGGTAAATTGAAATACCTGAAGTACACCTGAAATACATATCAAGCTTTTTAAATGTGAGATAAAAGTAAGTATAACCTGGATGTGTAGAATGCAGTGTCAGTCAATAGAGTGGCAGGTGGGTAGAGACAGACAATCATAACGACTGATCTGATATCACATATTATATGAAAGAAGTATATGATTACATTGTTTAAGCAATTACATAAAAATTTAATTAAATTTAAGATATGATAACTTATTCTAGTTGCACATGAATCCCCAAAATATAAATGAGGTATGATATGACTAAATCAAATATTTCAAAGATTTTTAGGTAAAAAGACAACATGTAGTAATGAAAAGACTCATTCAGGCAGTTTGGATCCAGAGACCACATTGCCACCTGGCTATAAAATCTTCGTGAGAACCAAATGATTAAGACACTATTAAAAATTGCCAACTCTAAAGCACTATAGGAACATAGATGATAATAGTAATGAGTGACTGAAAAATATTATAAAATATTTTTTGGGAAAATGAACTATTCACTTAATTATTGCTCATATAAAAAATGAATCCCAAAATAAATATGAGTGTAACAACTCTTCCATTTCAACCATACAATTAGTAGTAGAAGTAAAGCCACTAAATATAATTTAAATAGCAGAGAATTCTTTAGTATAATAAATTCTTTTGAACTTCCATGCAAAATCCAGAAGACTAACTACTAACAAATAGAATAAAATGGATATTGAAAATTGTATTTACATTAAAAGTAATCCATTGATATATGTGTATTTAAACAACAAAACATAATAATGTCACATTACAAAAGCAAAAATCTGGTCAGGACTAATGAGTTGCTCTCAATGGTTTAGCAGAGATGGAACAAAATTAGAACTTTACTATTTGCTATATAGTAAAGAACCATTCATTCTAACAGATTTGTTCCTGCCACTATGACAAATTAAAAGAGAGCACTACAAGCACAAAATAATTAACATTCTGGCAGGGAGGTTTAGATGCAATTTGGTACATTGCCAAACATTAATATATTATTTGCCAAGTTTTTTTTTACATTAGTATGCCATGTAAACCTTTTTATATTAAGATATTCTTGACATAGAAATGAAAATAAACTTTTTTATCTTAAAAATTGGTGAACTTGTCATTTCACATACATTTATCTCCTGTTGAAAATAAATGCATAAATTAATTTCAGGAAAATTTTGAAGAGGGAAAAACTGTTTCATGAATTTTGTGACTATCCCTCCAAATTTGTTTCTGTTCAATAATTTTATAACACATTAAATAAGAAAGGTATGTTTTAAAAAGCAAATTACAGGCTCTAGGTGATGTGAACCTTAATGAGTTACTGAAAAACATGTTAGCTATAATACTTCCTGAACTTTTTAAAGTATACTATGAGATTGAAGGGCTCTTAAAGACATATTTCTGTAGCTCCTCTTGAGGATAATGAGGAACACAAAACATTAAAGAAATTTGGCACTAGAAATTTTTAAAAATGTCTTTGTTTTCAGGCCAAATGTGAAGCTGATGCTTGGCACAGAAGCTAATGACCCAAAATGCCTGATTTTGATTCTGATTCAAAATCATCTTGTCAGCATTCTCCTCTCCTGCCAATGCAAGAAACAAAGCAATTCTCTAAAGAAATAAAAATGAACAAGTTGTTTCCTTAGTCAAATGATACATTGTCATGAGGTCTCCATGGTCAAAATAAAACAGACAGTTGAAACAAAGCTATAAAGGACAAAAACAATTTTCTAATAGTTCATGCCAGTGATGTGAATGACAGAGTTCATCAGTCCATTGGTACAAGATATCGGACTTTACAAAATAAGCTGTTATCATATTCATAGTTTGGATAAATATCATGCTCCCCACAAAAAAAAGGTATTACTTCTTTATAATTCAAATTAATAAGAAGATTAATAGATCTTTCAAAAATTAAAGTTTCAGTAAAAATATGGCATGAGAAGGAATATTATTTGATTTAGAAATAGCATGTTAACACAAGGCAATATATATAAACATATTTCCTTAAGTCTGAACTATTCAAGGATCAATTTTCTAAACTTTCAAGCTCTATATAACTTTTATGAGATTGTCTCCTAGTATTCTTTTCTTCATGGGCATCTTTGGAATTGACATGGGCAACTAGAAGCCAAATTATAAGATTACACAACATAGAAATGCTAAAAGAAGATTTATTAAATTTTCCAGGTAGTTGTGGTTTATAGATAGAATGATGAGTTCTCAACCCATATCTAGCCTCAAATTTCTTCTACCAGCTGTAGACTAAGAACCTTCTTCTTCTGGTTTACAGTAAAACTGTGAAATTAGTATAGTTCCCATATACCCAAAGTCAGTCTTTCTATTGTCAATATCTTACACCGCTATGGACACTTGTCACAGCTAATGAACAAACACTGATGCATTCTTACTAACTGAAGTCCATACTTTATTTAGATTTCTTGATTTTTACTTAATGTCCTATTTCTCATCCAGGTTGCCATTAAGAATAGCAGCTTAAATTTAGTTATGATATTTCTGCAATCTCTTTGTACTGGTAGTTTCTCAGAATGTTCTACTTTTGATGGACTTGACAATTTTTGAGGAGTACTTTCTGGCATTCTATATTGTTCCTCAATTTTTAACTTACTTTTTTCCACATTAAACTGGGTGTATGAATTTTGGATAATAAAGACCACAAAGGTACCATTCTCATCATATCAAGGACACATGTTATAACATAACTTATCACATACAATAAATAATGGCTTATAAAATTACCTTGATCACCTGATGATGGTAGAGTTTGTCAGGATTCTCCACTATAAAATTATTATTTTTCTATTTTTTCCCTGTACTATTTGAAAAGTAATCTTTATGTAGAACACTCACTTAAGGACTAGGGAGTTACATACAACCACCTTCTGAACACAGTAGATGCATAAGTGTTTGGAAACTCTACACAGTATAGTTGTCTCTTCTCTCCTATTTATTTAATCATTTATTCTTATTAGTTTGGGATCAAAGAAATTTATTCTATGCTTTGGATTATAATTTGATTCTACTTCTTTTCCTTTTTTTTTTTTTGCCAAAATTGTTCTACCTTTGGCTATTGTTAGTCCTTTGATTTCTTTTTGTGCCTTTTGGTCATATTTCTATTACAATGTTGGCTTTATTTATTGAGTTCCAGCCATAGGATCAATAATTTCAGAAAGAACCCTAATTTATGTTGTGGGTGAATAACATTAGAAACCATAATATGAGTGTTTGGAATTAGCAATATTTTTATAATCTTTGATGACACAAGACATATGAATGAGTTTTGTATGGAATGATAATGATAATAAGATAAAGGAAATAGGCTATAAACAGGCTGTGGAAATCTTGACTAGTTGACAAAAGATGCTAGACAGGATGCATGGCCTATAGAAATTCAGGGTCTTATTTCATAAGTGGCATCATAAAAATCATGAACTAATATACAAATAAGTATTTTGGACATATGATTAAATCTTGATGCATAGATTTATATTTATTGTGCTGGAATATTCAACTTGAATGTTTGCTCTTCCTTGAGTTTAGCTTATTGCCTGCTGAATGGAATTATGGCTTCCACAACTTTATCTTATCTCTCATGCATTTATTACTTTAAACATTTATTTACTCATATTTCAACAGGGATACTGGTGTTCAGTAATAGACAGATGAATAAGAAATGAGTTACTATGAAAAGCAAAACAAAACAAAATAACAACCTAACAGTGTGGGGCAAGCAGCCTAATATCTGTTCTTCAAATCACAGAAAGTCAAGAAAGAAAGGGGCACAGTCTGCTAAAAATGGAGCTACCATATGACCCAGCAATCCCGTTCCTAGAGACTTACCCAAAGGATACAAAAACATCAAATCAAAAGAATACATTCACTCCCATGTTTATTGCAGCATTATTTATAATAGGTAAAACATGCAATCAACCCAAATGCACAAAAACATGACTGGACCAAGAAAATGTGGTATATATACACAATGGAATATCATTCAGCAATCAAAAAAGATAAACTAGAGCCATTTGCAGAAACATGAATGGAACTTGAAGGGATTATGCTCAGTGAAATAAGTCAGAAGGAAAAACAAAAATACTGGATAGCCTCACTTATAGGAAGATTATAGGGGATCAAGGGTAAAAAATTAGAAAACAAAACAAAAATAAACAGACAACTACAAATCAGAGTTATGTTCAGGGAAGAAGGAAGGAGTGGAGTGAAGGCCAGGATGGGAAGAACACAAGGGACTATGGTGATGGTGCACGGGTGAATTGGTATTGGAAACTCTATGGGGACTACACCTACGAAAGAAAGCAAACATCGTAAAAAGTAAATAAATAAATAGATAAATAAATGAAAAGACAGAATGAGGAAGAAGAAATATTTGAAATACAATATTTATAAAATTGTCAAAATTAATGACATTTTCATAGTTTAAATAGACTCAAAAATAATTAGAACGATCAAAAACAACAACATGCATAATATATTCAATTTGTTTTAAATAGAAAAATCTTAAAGGAATACAGAAGAAAGTGATACTAACAAGAAGCAGGCACCAAAAAGCAGGCAAATCATAAAACATTATCATAATGTTTTCAACATGCTGAAAGAAAAAGCCCACTGTCAACTCATAAAATCCAGAAAAAAAAAATTGTCCAAAAGTGAAAGAGAAATTGAGACTACTGTGAACTAAGATTAAAAAAATATCCATTACATACAAGTACCTACTACAAGTTTTTTTTTATCATAAAAAATGCTCAATGAAAAGACAAAGAAAATAAAACATAAAAAGAACATATGGAACCAACAAGATAAGACATGTAATATGTTAGATTTTAATAGAATTGTATAAATACATGTATTAGAGTAATATAAATGTCAATTTAAAGACAGTGACTGTCACATTTAATAAAAAAAGAAAAATAGGTGACCCAATTATATCTTTTCTGAAAGAAACCTGAATCAAATGCAAAGACAAGTCAAAATGAAATGAAGGAAGTATTTAAGAGTGGTCAAAATTATCTAGGCAGAAAGTAGAATGGTGATTTGACTGGATATTGGGGTAGGGAAAAAAGATAGCATTATTTAATTAATATAGAATTGCAGTTTTATATTTTGAAAAGACTTATGGAGGGAGATGATGATAAGTGCATAATATTGTGAATGCATTTAATAACACTGAACTTTCACTTAAAAATAATAGAGGTAGACAATTTTGTCACATATATTTTACTGTAACAATAGAAGAATTTAAAAGAATAAATGAAGAAAAGTACCATACCACGCCATTTGGTTAACCAAAATAAAACTAGAGTGTTTACACTAATGTCATAAAAAGTAACTTTAGAAAAACGAATATTATCAAGATAAAAATAAATATTGCATACTAAAATAGAGGTCAAATCTTCAAGAAAGTATAGCAATCCCAAATAGGCATTTAACTAAGAGCAGAACTTAAAAATATATGAAGCAATGACTTTCGATCTGAAAGGTCACATAGACAAATACACACTTTGAACTAGATATGTCAACACCTTATTCCCAGTAATTGATTAAAAAAGTAAACAGAAAATTCTGTATACATTCAAGTTATAAACAGCATTATTAAATGTAAACTAGTCAACCTAGACAGAGAACTTCTCCAAAAACATCATTATTTTCAAGAACATATTTTAATGCTTTACTTTAAAGGTACATGAAATGTATGCTAAAGTAGACCATTTTCTAAATAAACAAGCAAAATCTTAAAAGTAGTAAAGAATAAAAATCTTGCAAAATATATTTTATGAAAATTAAAACTCTGTAACAGATATCTGGATGGTTTAGAAATACTGGAAATTTAACAAGGCACTTCTAAATAACCCTTAGGCCTATGTATGAAGGAAAATGTTAAAAAAAAAAAAAGATAGAGATTTTGAGATAAGTAAAAAAAAAAAGAAAAGTAAATATAGTTATTTTTGAATAGGTATTTTTCTCATTTTCTCCTTATTCTGAACTGTGAAGTGTTTGTATTTATAATCAATCTACTAAACACAAAGAAGAATAGGAAAATATATCTTTGAAGACGAATCTAACTTCTACTAGAATCCACTATTATATTTGCTAGTTGTTTCTATAATGTAAGGTCCTCAGAATTTTATGGGAATTTCTTCCTGGAATGCTAATAAAGAAGTAAGTTCTATTTGTTAAATGTGTGTGTGTGCGCATGTGTGTGTGTATAGACAGAGAGAAGGTATTTTCTCCTAAGTAGCCCTGGTGAACACCAAGCTTTGACCTATCTGAAAAACATGTTACACATCAACAGCAAAATCTCCATAATCTGAGATTTTATCTTTTCAGATGCTTTGATTATCCCTTTACTCCTCAGCTCTCAACTACAATCTCAGCAACACTTGGAAATGCTTTCCTGATCTGGCCCAGGCTCCAACAAGGAGAATATTCACAATGATTAGGAATGTGCCTGACACTTCTGTTTTGCTGAGCTTTGACTAAGAAAGATAATGAGCGAACTGGTTGTTAAGTGTCAAGATAGAAAGATGGTATGTAAGGATTACTTCTACTTACATGCCCATTTAAAAAGTATATTTGCTAGAAGTCTTTAAAAATAGATCCATGTCACCTTTGTCTACTTAGCTTTGATTCTGTTACAACAGGAGAAACAGATATACCCAATAGAAATTGTATTGCAAATGTTACCAAAACTTTTAATTTGAGATATTTATTTGTAATAAGGGATTTTAATGGATTAGTTTGTATTCATGATGAAATACACTTAATTCAGAAGCATGAGCCCAGAACCAAAAACACATACATCTGGTGTACTGGTTTTTAGGTTAACCTACTTTTGTCCATACTTGGTATTTTGAAGACAGAAAGAGAAACCCACATGAAGGTATCATTTCATTTTTCAAGTCAAATGTTCATATCTAGCATACTTCAGTGGGTGACCATGATAACTCATTTGTTATTTAATTGGCATATAACTAGATAGCTAGTGAATAATAGAGAAAATGGAAGACATTGTATTTCAAATAAGAAAATAATGTACATATGTTAATTGTTAAAGGGTTTGTTAAAAAGTTTTTCCAAAAAAGAGAGATTTACTTACTTAGAAAAACAGTCAAGCTTCCAGTTTCATCTACAACCCAACACCCACTTCACACACCCATTCCTCTTTAAGTATACCTATATAAATGTTTAATAAATATTTTTGATGTACTCTATCAAAAGTACTATTTAGTTTTGGTCTCTGTGCCTGTCACTCTCTAGGTCATGATATTTCTCTTATTTTTACCTTGCAAGGAATCTAAAGTCTTTTCCTCAAAGAAGCATCCTTTAGATTTCTGATTTTAAATTGTGTGACTCCCCTCTTCCAGTTACTTTGCTGCTGAAGTGAGCACAGATTGTCTATTTTTTATGATTCAGCTTCAGACGTAGGCAGGCAGTATGATCCATAACTAAGTTTCTTCCATTTCCATTCCTTCACTGCAATGTGTTTTCACTAGGCGTCAAAAGTATCAAGATATGTTAATTTTCTTCTATAGATTAAGGATTTTGTTCACAAGAGATGTGTCAAAAACTGAATGTGGGAAACTGTATGGTACTTAAATCTAACAGGTTGGATTGACTCACTTTTGTGGACACAGGCAGAAAATGGAACAGCCAGATGAAAGACAAAACTGCTTAACTCACAGCAGAGCAAGCACAGGAAGGTCATGCTCATTTACTCTTTTGCTCCTCTCCCTGCCCCTGTGTCCCTATGGAGACACAATGATGGGTTAGATGTCATAGGTAAGGAACTCAAAAACTAACAATCTTTATTCATAAGGGACTATAGGTAAGCCCTCAACAACTCTACCCTAGCAGAAACTTTACCTTCATTATACTACAGCAAACTTTGTATTGTAACAGGGTGGTCCCCCTAGAAAGGGAATGTTCCAGGATCCCTGCCCCACCCAAAGGAGGGTGGAGCTGAGCAGGGAAGAAAAAAGGCTGGAGAGGAAGGAGAGCAAAAAGGAAACCTGGAGGAGAGACATGAAGCAAAGAAACATGTAAAAAATCTGTGTTTGCTTCTTGGCCCTAGACTGGTTAAAACAAATGCAGGTAAAAGACCTGTGGGGTCTTTTAAGCTTTTACCTTAATTTAAATTTTGCACTTTTTCTCCCTAACTTGTCTGACTCTTTATGATCTTTTTCTATAGGTCTCCACTTAAAGGTGCTTTAAACTTGTGTCAGGCTTTTGGGCCTTACTTCAGGCCAATCCTATTTGGCTAAACTTTTACCCTTAAGTTGATGGGTAACTTTAAATGTTTAATTTTTAATAACTATATTATTTATCTTTCTGTGTCATTCCCTAATTATGTTAATATTATTTCCATTGAAAATCATATGTTTTGTCTTGATATGGTGAATAGCAAAATCTATTTAAAGTGGGCAAGTTTGGGGATTCTGGGGTATGCTGCTCCCTGCATTATAACATTATGTCTACTTTCATATCTGCCCTCTGCTCCAAAGTGAGGCACTATACAGATATCATTGGAAAAATAGTTCAGAACAGAAGGATGTCTGTGCCTTTACTTGCAAGATGTGTGGAAAGAGAAATACATGGAAAATAATTTCCAGCAACTGGAAAATAAAGGAAAAGAGTTTCAGCACAAGTTAGTTGTCCTTCCCCAGCAGCTGCTATTCCCTTATTCTAAGCACCAGGAAGGGAGGGCTCTTTCTCATGGAACTTACCTATGGAGATTTGTGGCACCAAAAAAAAAAAAAAATGGTTCAAACACCTTTTATATTTGCAGAGGTAGTCATACTATTTCACTAATCTATTATGAGTTTGCTTCCATGGACTTATTAAATATTCCTCCTGGTTTTCCTTTTGGCCTGTGTCTGTTTCATCCCATGTAAGTAAATGTTGACATTCTTTATTGTCCCTCAGTTGACTGTGTATGAGATTACATGTTAGTTAGTTGCCTACAACCTTAGCTCTCCGATAACCTCAAAAAAAATTGTGAACTTGCAGGTTCTATGGACTTTGGTTATTATCAAGGTGGTGACATATTCTTTTCAAACATTTTAAGTTTGAGGAGAAATTTTAAGTTCACTTAACAACTGATTAATTTAAATTCACATATACTGTATCCCAAAGAATATTGCTTCAAAAGACATTTATATGGAAATATAAATTTAAGCTTTAAATTTTTTAGAAAGTTCTATGTGTTGCTAATATTCATTTACTCCTATATTTTCAGGAGATGAAAAAACCCATCATGTGTAGATACTATCCAATTTACAGCACTTTATGTTGTTTTCACTATTTGGTGGTAGTAAACAAGTCAGTTGCTTGGAACCCATATTATATTTTCTAATGTAAACAATGCTACACTACAAAAGCCTATTAATTTATTATTATTTTTCTCTCTAATGAAAGAAGTTATATTCTGTCTCTCTAGTTGGCTACTTCATTCAGAATACCTACATAGCTTTCTTTCCTTCAGCCTCTTAAACATCCTTTAGCGTTTTCTCAAAATCTTATTTTCACAATAAAGGAATGCAGCATCTGGATTGCAGCCACAGGATTCAGAACACAAGGCAGAGTCTTGGTCCTGTGCCCACTAGAGATTGCTCAACAAAGCTAGCTTAAGTTTGCTTCCAACAGTCTAGTCTCACAGTAAACAGTGACCTGGGAGAAGCCTAACTGTACATGTTTTAAAGTATACACCCAAAGTGGAATCTTTGTGTACAAGCGCCATGGAAAAATAGTTTAATGATTTATTGTGTAAGAAAATTAAATGTAAATGTCTAGGGCAGAAAATGAATCCCTATTAACTTATAAACTGTGAAAAATAATAAATTTAATATGGAAAAATAAAGCTTGCATATAAATATTTCAAGCAATATATCCATAGTAAAATATATAGGATTAGGTCTATTGTTTTCTTTGTGCTTCCTTTGTGCCTTTTTTTTTTTCCCATTTGTAGCAACCCATTTCCTATGACTTTTACAAGGAAAGTACTCGACAATTCTTTGGATTGATTGCCAAATTTTAAAGAATTGTGTGCCCAGTTGAAGTAGCAATTTAAGAGTATCCATTTTCCATTTCCTAAACTTTGATGATAGTTATTTATTTTCTTAGGAAAATATTTCTTAAATGTTTTATTTACTTTCTTTGTGAGCAATTTATTCAATGTACTTTGAGGAACAAAAAATGAAAGCTTGTGAATTTCAGAGGTGACAGGGTAGTCACCACCAAGGAAGGCTTTAAGATAACCAGATTAAGATCAGCTAGAATTTGTCATGAAATTGAAAGTTCTATGGACTTCTATGAGGGACAAAGGTTACTGAGTGCCTCAGCACTCTGTCACAACCAATGGTCATTGATCTGACACATCTGATAACATAAATTCAAAGAATTAAATGTTATGCCCAACATTATAATGCTGCATTTCTTGGTGATTAGAAATAACTATGATAGGTACAGTATTAAATTTTATGCTCATTGCATTGAATGAATACATATAACAAATCTGATAAATATAGATTTTTCCCCCATGTGAACCTAGTTATCTATTTTGCTTTGATGCAAGTAAAAAAATCTTGTTTTAGGACAATTTGGACCACTGTGGGCATAGTAACGCATTTAATGAAGGATACTATCAATGACACCATTGAGATTTTTTAACAAGATAGATTATTTTCAAGAACTATTAATTGCATAGCTAAAAAAGATGCTCTACTAGAGCTAAAGATTGAAAGACCATTTAGGCAAATCTATATATGGAGTTTATGGTGAGTAAATAAACTAATTATGAAAGCAATTATTTCCCTAGAACAAAGTAGACATACTTAAAAAGTATCATTTGTTTTATATGTAGAAATGCTATGTCTTAACACTTAAATTCAGCACTTTTAATGGAAAAGCAGTGTCTAAGGTAATATTTGAAAACTTGAATGAAATACAAGATTCTAAACAAAATGTGGGTGGTGGATATGAAAAAAAAAATGAACGAAGTGGCAAGAGAAACAATTAAAGTGGTCAAGAAGGTAAAAATTGGGATGTTAGAAGATACTTTAATATGAGTGGGAAATCTTTCAGGAAGAGTGATGAGAAACTGTATCTCATTCAGCGGTTTATTATAAGTATCTGGCATTGTGTCTACAAATCCATAATAAGTCAAAAACATAGTCAGACATAATCAGAAGGAATTTAGAAAGAAAGAAAGAAAAGAAAGAGAAAGGAAAGAAGGAAGGAATGCTATGAAGTTCTTTGTGAATGCTGTGAAGTTCCATTTGAATGTGGAACAAGCCTGGTGTTAGGAGGGAGTAATAGAACAACTTTTGAGATTGAGGAGAAAATGGTTTGAAAAACACTAATTTTTCTATTGGTAGAAATACTTGAATAAGGATGGCAGAAATGGCCTACACTGGAGAACATACAGAAAGATGCATGAAAGTAATCAAATTTCTGTTAATGAAATGAAGTGAAATATTGTTCACGATGGATTACTCAATAGGCAGTTAGCTCTGTCTCTTTCCCCATTCAGCATTCACTCACAAAAATTCTAGCTACACCTTCCATGGCTTGGGAGTCTGAATCCACGCTGAGACAAATGTTAGGTCAGTTTTATTTTTTGACTGGCAAAAGAAAATTTCAATATTATTACACTGCCCTAATTAACTCTAAAGTAACAATACTCATGTGCCAAAAATTCAACTTTTGAAATGTAGTTTTTGGGAAGGTCCCATATAAGTTAGAGCAATCAATCAACTCCTTCATTATGTGCCTGTTCATTCCCATCCAAATATCAGGGTAACTTTATCAATTAGCAGGTGCTATGCAGTTGTTAAGGAAGAGTATTTGTAAAGTATAAAAAAATGTGCTGACATTTGGGTACTTTGACATTTACCACTGATATTAATGATGCTATAAAATTGTCATGCAGAATGCCATTTACCCATGGAGCAGTGATGCTTATTAATTACAAATATTATGTAATCTGTTTTAGATGTAAAAGGTTATGTGTTCTTTTTATTTCACATTCTGATTAAATCTAAGTCAGTACAGAAGCAGAACCATTATAAACTCAAATGTGAACTTTAAAAAAGATTTTAACCTCAGGGATTTGCATGTCAGAAAGAATTTGAAGCAATTGAGAGAATCAGCAATGAGATATGTTTTCTGTAAGCAACAGCAATGCTTTTGCAAAGCTCATATTTCCTCATATATACCAAAGAAAAAATGAAGGTGAAATGTTCAGATTACTGGCATCAGGAGTTTTCCTTGAACATGTGATTTAATTAAATGCAAATAGAAAAAATTCTATGGTGCAAGAATATGAATATTTAATGAGAACCTTTTAAAGGAGAATTATTTGACATGATGCATTTCAATAGAGACTGACAGAGGTTTGAGCTGCAAAAATGATTTTATAAGACATGGACAAAGCTTTAATACCCGGAAATTACTTTTCTCTAGCACTTTTTAGTAATGCAAATTAGAAAATAATTTTGTATCATCATATTTTCTTTAATGGGCTATTTTTTGTTATGTATGGGTATTGAAGATATATTTATATTTACTGATGCCCTCAGATATAATAATATCAATACTTATTTTGGGTTAATAAATTTAACACGTTGACATAATAATGTAGAAAAACACAACATACTTACACATAAACATCAAAATTTAGGGAGTTGATTTTTAGGAACACATGGTAATTATATTTAAAAGTTCATGTTACTTTTCATACATAGGAGTTAATTTAATCTCCCTTTTGTGTTTTCTTTAAAATGGAGGTAAAATGTCATTTGAAAATTCATTTTAGAATCATTCTGCTTCTGGTATTATTGAAAGCATAAAATTTATCTTTCCATTTCTAATAAGTAGAAGACATAATTAGAGTTGTAGAAAAGTGGCCTATGAAGGAAACTTAGAAATAGTCCAGAATTATTGTCTTAAGTAAAAGGAAAGTGAGACCCAAAAGTGTTTCTTGAAATTTAAATGAAACAATATTTAATATTCATAATAACTAGTTTACTGAAGGACTTAATATTTAATACTATAAAATTACATATAAACCACATGATTAAATATCACTTCTTTGCTCTTTTTTTGGTTAATTCCATCCATATTGTTAGATTTGTTTAAATGACTGTGAAAGGCAAAAGATATGTAACTTCATAAATTACCTCACTTCATCAATTTGGAAAACTAGAATGTAAAAAAAAAATTGTCTAGAATTTAATGCTAGAGAGATAAATCAGAAGGAAAAAGGTGGACATCAAATGGTTTCATGGTTTCACCTTAAAGTGGACCACAGAGGAATCAAAGAAAGGTTCATACAAAGATGAAACTTGAAAGCCAAGTGTAGAAATGAGCATCCAGGAGGGGAAGGGAAGGGTAAGGAGTGAGAATAGCTAGGAAAGGGGAGTGAGGAAGAGTACAAGAGAATATTGTGATGAACTGTGGGTGCTTTGGTGGCAATATAAGTATGGTGACCACACCTGAGGGGAGAAATTATATACTGTTCAAGAGTTAACAATGATGTAAGAAATGCTTACTATATTTAAAAATTAAACAAAGAAAACCAAACAACAAAAACATTACATTAATTTAAACTTGACCAAATTAATATATCTCAATGAGACATATTTTTTACAGGAAAAAAAAAAAGAAATTACATCACAGGATATAATAGTATGAGCCAGATGACAAAATGCATGTGCCATTCCTGACACCTACTAGTAGGTTCTGTTTTACCAAAATCCTAGATGTTGTAACCAACTTACAATTGAACAAAGGCATAAACAGAAAGAAACAAACAAAACCAAAACCAAAATTTAAACCTTTAAGTAAACAACTGGTAATAATTTTAATTTTATTCAGAAAAAAATGAGAATCTATTGAAATGTTTTAAGTAGAATAGTGACATATTATGAATTATAACTCAAAAGAATTTGGGGGTCAGAAAAATAGACTATAAATCCAAGGATAGTATTAAAGAATGCAATTATGAGGTTATTATAACACAGTAATGATGGTGATTTGGACTAATGTGTTAAAACTGGAGGTAGTGAAAGCAGTTAAGATTTGATGCATATTAGTGAAAACAGTAAAGTTTGGTGCATATTTGAAATATATGTTAATCAGATTTGCTTATGAGTTTGGAGAGGCTAAAAAGAGTAGAGTAATAAAGTTATCATAGGTTCATAGATTAATTTGATAAAGGAACTTACTCAAAAGTAATATACTTTGTGTCTTATTAACAAGAAGTGGACTCATTACTAAAATGAAAAAAAGGCAATTTCTACACATAAAGACATAAAGTTTACAAAGATATGTAGGAAGCAAAACTAAGTTAATTAATACTAAGTTAACTGAGAAATTATTAATGCAGAATTTCTGTATTTTATACTTCAAAAGGCTTATCAGTTGGTTGAGCTTATTCATGTGAGAATTAAGAAAGCAATTCTAAAACAGCTATTCATGGGTGGAATAAATATAATTTCTTATGATGATGTTAGATTCCTATCAAATGTGAAGTATAATTATGTATAAAATAACATAAATTTGTATTTTAAAATGAGCTGATAACTCTACATATGTCACCATGCATCACTGTTAAGACTTCTAGAAACTGATTTCTACTTTTTCCAAGATCCCAAGTTAAGGAAGCCCATTAAGAAAAAGGTCAACTACAATTGCTCCAAAGAACCAACAAATATACTCTGAGAAAGGGATGAGAACTATACTTGATCAATGCTTTCATACCACAGATAACACTTGGAGGAATGATATTTAAATAAGGACTAGATGAAATGTAGATTTATTTCCTTTGTTTTCTTGTTTAAATGTATCAGAGACTAAAACTACTAATGCAGACTACATAGAATTTAACCTGGAGTGGATAGAATAAACAAATGAAATTTATTTTTCCAACAAATTGTATCGCATATCATTGCCATTGGACTTATTGTATGTAAAGAGAGAAGATTGATTTAATAATTAATGAGCAACTAGTATGTAAAAAGGATTTTAATATGGACTTAGTTCTCACAAATGTTTTTGATGATATCACTATATTAAGATAAGAAACTATAGGTGGAGTTTAGAAACATAAATATCTTGTTTTTAATTCTCTTTGATAACAAATGGTGGATTTCATAGTTCAAGTTAGTTCAGCTCTGCCTGGATGCCTTCTCTGAGTAATCTTATCTAATTAAATAAATTATATTCCATTGTTGAAATATTCTGCTGACAGAGATAACCAGAAAATAAAATATTACCTTGACTTTGTATTTTTCATTCGTTGAGAATGTAATAAAATTATCTAATTAAAAATGAAAAATATCACTGCTTTCTGAATAATAATATTTTTTATTTTCTTCTTAGCCTCTGTTTATGCAGCCTGAAAAAATTCATTTATCCTTACCTATTTTATCATATTCTGGATGATGTGTCAAGCTGGATGATTTCACCAAGCTGTTGATAACATTATGTGCCTCCTAACACTTGGGAATGTGCTATTGTCTATAATTTAATTACTAAGTTATCACACATTTTCCATGCATATGTTCATAAATTGAATTTATTGTCAATCATTTATTTTTTCTTCTGTGACAGAAAAAAATCTATTTCAACCATATGCTGCTGAATCAATTTTTTCTTTTTTTGGCTTTAGGATTATAGGCGGTTGTCTTTATTGTTTGTCATTGTTTGCAAACACATTTAGAAACATTGCCATTTGTCATTTGCACAAAACATCAGAAAAGCCTTACTCGTTTTGATAGTTCTCATTCTAGGAAACATTAATTTAAAATGATGGAGGGAAGCTAAAATTAACTTTCGCTTAGTTTCCTTGTTCTTAAATGATTTTCTTTCACATCTTTATTAAAGGCTTACATAATATTCAATTTAAACCACATTCAATCTACTGTGACAAGTTCTAGTTGAAAGTTTTATAACACGTAACTTCCATCAGACACAGCTTTCACTCTGTATTATAATATTTGGGAGACATGGCGATATAATTAAAATCAGAATAGTTCAGTTTTAGCAATATAGGTTTAGGAGGTATTACATAAAACTAGAGTAGCTTTTAAAGTGGAACTTAGGAGTATGCACATAAATAAGAGTTTTTAACATTTCTTATCAATAAATAATTACTTAATAATATTATACATTCCTTCAGGGTGACAACATTGTACAAACTGTTCTTTCTTTTTCTGTCCATCTCCTTCAAGATACCAGTGAGATCATTAGCCTATGAGCCCTTAATACTAAAAGACTAATGAAGCTGTTGAGTCATTTAATTTATAGCTTGTTCAGTTAATGCATGATAGCATCTATTCATATATATTAAATTCACTACTCTAGTCTGGTTTTCTCAAGTTAGTCATATAATAGAATTGTATCTGATTTGAAAGTGAGCCTGTGAATTTAGCTTCTATTATATCATGGGCTCTCCCAAGAAAATTTGAGAATTCAGGGAAAAAGTAAGACTCCATGCTTTGTATTAACTATTCTCGTTTAAACTTGCAGTATAATAAAAATGTCTTAGCCACAAACCAGGTGATCATCTCAACACAGTGCTATTACTAACTGAAAGCAGCAAAGTCTTTAAGAATTGTAGTTCACCTGGAATAATTTAAAGAAAGCAGGCTATAATCTACAGGCAAAAATTACTGATAAGGAATACTGTCAACATCCTAAAGCTGAAGAGGAAGCTTGGATCTATGTCTAGTAGACTAGTTTTGACATAATTTTATATTTAAAATAATAAAATCATGTGTACTTCTGAGCTTTTCATTGCTAGCTATTCCTGTCGCTTGCTATATGGAGGAAGAATATAACTTGAAAGCAGAGAGAGCGATAACTGTTTAAATTTGAAACCTGAGACTCTCTCTCAGGAAAGAAGAAAGATATTGCTTGATAATATATTTGGTTGTCAGAAAAGTCATGATGTCTTTTTGCCTAGAAAACAGAAAAAATATGTAATGACTTTTCTGACAACCCAGTAGTTGAAAAGAACACTATAAATTTGTATTTAAATTGTTCTTCTACATTCAAATAAGATGATTTAACTAAAATCCCTGTGATGACCCCACTTCAGAGAGTTGTTCTGTTTGTTTTACTGAGGTCATATAGGTTTATGTGTTGTTTGTGTTTTAAGGCATAGGATCTCTGCCTTCAGGATTTGTTATTATACATCATCCATCACCCGAACACCATTAGTCCATCACCAGAGTCCATTGTGTTCCTCCTGTCTTTATTTTCCCCCTCTTCCTCCTTCCTGTTTTCTGATATTAGTTCTATGGTCAAATTTCTAGGACCTGTTGTTACTGGTTTGGGTTTATCTGACTCTCTGTTTTTCTCTATTTTCTACATACAAATGACACCATTTGGCATTTGTCTTTCTCCCTCTGATTCATTTCACTCAGCATAATCTTATCCCTCCAGTTCCATCCATTTTATCACAAATGACAAGAGTGGGTCTTTATTAACATCAGAGTAATAATCCATTTTATACATGTACCATATCTTCCTGATCCACCCATCTACACAAACAAACCTGATGAAGATGTTTCTTAAAGAGCAGTTTTAGGGCCTCTGTAGTGGTGCAGTGGGTTAAGCAAGGCACTATGAAGCAAACCGCAACCACTGCAGCACAAGTTCGATCCCTGCCGCTGGCTGGGGAGTTGACCAACATGGCACAACAGACCTCTCCTGACTTGCCTGCTACTCCCCTCTGCAGTGTATTTCAGTCAGTCTGCCTATTCTAATCCCCACTCTGTCTCTGGTGGATCCTCTCACAGAAACCCCTGCACCTCTGTCCTGTACCCCAGTTCTTGTATGCATACATAAATAAATCTTAAAAAAAAAGAAAGAAAGAGCAGTACTAGATGCAAAGCAAGATTAGGACCTCTTTGGTGGCACAGGGGTTAAAGTTCATGCTATCAAGCTATCACTTGCCACTGAAGCATGAGTTCTATCCCTAGCTAGGGAGATAACCAACAAGGAGTAGCAAACGTCTCCTGTCTCACCTGGTTGCTCCCCTCAGCAGTTTACTTCAGTCAATCTGCCTGTTCTGTTTCCCATTCTGTCTCTGGTGAATCCTCTCACCCACCCCAGTTCTTCTATGCATAAATAAATCTTAAAAAAAAAGACAGAGGTGCAGAGATTTCCCATATATACCCTGTCTTCACACATGAACAGCCTTTTTCATTATCAACATTCCTCACCAAAAGGGTACATTTTTTACAACTGATAAATATACATTGACACATCATAATCACTCAAATCCATAGTTTACATTAGGATTATTCACTCTTCGTGTTGAATACTTTATAGATTTAAACAAATATAGTGACATACCTGTTATTATATTACCATTAAGAATATTTTCACTGCCCTAAAACTCCTTGGTTTTCTACTAATTTAGCTCTCACCTCAGTCTTTAGTCATAAGGTTTTTTGTCCTCTTCATAGGTTTCCCTTTTCCAGAATGGCATAGAATTTGAATCAGATAGTATCTATCTAGGCTTTTCAGATCAGAGTCTTCATTTAAAACAATGTGTTTAACTTTCCTTCATTTATTTTCATGGCTTGATAGCCCATTTCCCCTTTACTATGAGTAATATTCAATTTACCTACTGACAGACATTTTGAATATTTGGATATTTCAAAGTTTTTGCAATAATGATTGGATAACTATAAATGTTTTTGCAATAATGATTGTGATAACTATAAATGTTATAACTATAAATGTGATAACTATAAATGAATGTGATAACTATGAATCATTATAAATAATGATTGTGATAACTATAAATGATAACTATAAACTATAAATATAACCTATGAACCCTCCATGCTCTCTTCCAAATTGTTCATTTGTATTCCCATTGGCAATGAATGAGAGTTCCTGTTGCTCCACCTTCGCAGTCTTTACTGTTGCCATTATTCTAGAGTTTGGCCATTCTGATAGTACAAATTTTTATCTCATTACTATTTTAATTTTGCTTCCCTGAAGTTGCATGCTGTGGAGCATCTTTTAATTTGCTTAATTGCTACGTATATAATTTCTTTGGTGAAGTTGTCTGTCAAGGATTTTTAGTCATTACTTACCCCGGGTTTTTTTTTTTTTTCCTTTGATTTTTTTGTTTTTGAGTTTTAATAATCATTGTGTATGATTTTGGATAAAAACACTTTATCAGATATATAGTTTGTCAATATTTTATCCCACTCTGTGGCTTTTCTCTTTATTGTCTTGACATTGTATCTTGCAGAGAAGAGGTTTGTAATTTTAATAAAGTATGGCTCTTTCGTGGATCATGTCTTTTGTGTTATATCTAAAATGCCAGAGTCTTACTTAAGGCCATGCAGGACTATCTCCTATATTATCTACTAGGAGTTTACATTGAAATATTTAATTTGAAAAGACATCAACAAATTTATATTTCTAAATACTACACTTTATACTGTGCATAAATGTTTTGAGAAGTCCAAATGCCAACCATCAACACAAACTAAGGATCTGTTGAGACTATTGTGACAAGTCAGGTCAGAAATGGTGGTGACTGACACTTTAGCTAGGACATTGCAGGCCATCATGTTTTTTCGCTAAACTTGAGAGAGGATAATAGTTTGGTAGTGTGTAATGATAGGATGGACGTTGGTGACTAAGAAGATGCATCATCAACTCTAACTTTTATGATAATTTCTGGTTTATTCCACAGGTTACAAAAACAATAAAGAAATTAACAGCTAAAATTAAGTAGGAAGTTGATATAACAGATCACATTTCATTTGGTATGTTAGACTTAAATGTTACTAAATTCTGAAAGTGTCTTTACTTTGGTGTCTTCTTTGAAAATATTGCTTCCTTCATATTGAGCACTGCCGCTGTATTACATTATGGATATTCTTGGTGCCTAAATTTATCAAAGTGAAGTCTTATTATGCTCTCAGTGTCATATGGAAAAGAAAGCTTCTGACGAGGGAAGTAAGCAGTTGTTGCTTTGTGAAGAGGGGAGGGGTGATAATTATGGCATTTCTGGATTTTCACAAATTAAATGCAAAAATAAGATTATACAGAAGTGAAATACTAAAAAAAATAAATAAATAAAATGCCCCCCCAAATGCCCCAAATTGATCACATATGACAAATTAAACCTCAGTAATAGAAAATAAATCATTTAAAAAATCTTCCAAATTATAAACTTAGAAAAACAACAGAAGGAACAGAAAGAATTCCTGTTACTGAATCTATGTATTTTTATGTATAGAAAATAAATAATTTAAAAATAATAAAAACAATTAAAATTACTTCTGAATCTAATTAAAAAAAGAAATCACAAATATACAAAATATGAAATGAGAAAAATAGTCTTTAAAAGAGAAAAATTTAAATTCTTAGGGTATTAGTTATGTCATATGTTTGAAAATTTTGATGAAATTGAACCTTCTGGGACCAAATAACTTACAAACTATTCCAAAGCAAAGACATTGCCACAGTCATTTCCATGGAGAATAAACAATGCTAACAACGAGAAACCTCCTCCAAAAAATTATTGCAAATTAAATAAATAGTATGAAGAATATGGAAAATATAAATGAAGAAAATATGACATCATGGCTGACATCTTATAAATACTGTACAATGAAACTTCAAAAATATTCATTTCACTTATGTTTATTAAATGTAGAAATAAAATATTAGGAAGCATAAAACCACATCCAATCAACAAAAATACATTATAGTCAAAAGAAATTAATCTTGATGATCATTGTACATTTTTGGTCAACTCAACATGGCTTAAAAATTAAAGAGGTGCCCTTAATAATTACATGTATAGCATGAGAAGTTGACATAAGTGGAGCTATATTCAAATAGGGCCAGTGTAGTCACTGGAGAAAAACCACTTTTCTGTCTTGTTTAAACTGAACTAACCCTTCAAACCAGGCCAAATAGCAATTAATTCATGAACAGTTGTTTGAGAAATCAGCAGGAAAACGGACATACTGTTCATGAGGATTGATGATTGTGGACTTTTTGCTAGAGGACAGAATCAGTAACCAATTATGTATAGCTAAGAATAGCCTAAGCTTGTTAACACTAATTAACTCTTATTAACCTTTTTTTAACGACTTACCTCATCTCCTCTTTTCTTCCCATAAAAAAATCCTTGTCTTTTGTGCCTCCATGAGTCACCATTTGGAGTTTTACTTAAATATGTGTGCCCCATATTACAAGGTTTTGATCCCAAATAAATATACTTTGCATTTTAATTGCCTCCTATTTTTAAACTTAACATTATTAATAGAAGAGAAATAAAATACCTTTCTGAGTAAACTCAATGTTACTTTTTCTTCATCATACTCACCACATCTCAAAATTCATAATTTTACTTAATATTGTATCAATTTTTCTTTCATAATCACCTCACAGACAAATTTTAAGATTTAAATAGCAAGGGTTATATCTTATTTACTATGCCAACCTCTGAAACTAACATTATTTGGATATTATAGTGCTAAGTTAAAAATTTTTGATGAATAAATAATTCAATATTAATTTGTTTTTATCTCCTGGGTTGTATTTGTGATCATAACACATGTAATGTACTTTCCTTGGTAGACACATATAAATTCAAGAGACATAAACGTACTTAAACTGTTAAATATCTTAAATACAATAACAAACTATATGACTAAGGAACAAAAGGAGAAATATATTATTAATAATTAAGATGGATTCAAAAGTAAAGAGCATTAAAACAAACCTAAGACTACCTCAAATAAATCTCTCCTATCAAAAATAGCTGTTCCCTGATATTTTAAAGGGACAAGATAGGTCATGAAAATATTACATATTCTAGCATTTTAAAATATCTGAAAAGATTATATGATGCATAGTTAGTGTAAATATGAACAACTTAGTCAATCCTTTCTTTGAAACTCAAAATCCCTAGGTAATTATTAAAAAAATTATAGAAATATATATCTAACTATAGTTTTTGGGTAAATAATATTGAAACATGAGAAGTGTATTATAATTTTATAAATCTTATATTAAGATCTTCCATAAATTAAAAATATGAACTCATAAACATTTTAAAATGTCATACACGACATAACTATGTGTGGAAATATTATTTATTCTAGAATAAATCTATTACAATATTAATGCAATTTAGTCCATATTATTTTCATTGAAAAAATTACCTCCTATAATAACTGACACCCAATTTCTTGTAATAACTGACACTCAATTTTCTTGTCTGTGATAGCAGAGAAACAGCCTAAGCTTTGCAGTTAGAGAAGCATTATTCTATCACAAACCAACCTGATGAAGCAAGATACCTTTGTGATTTCACTACGAGGAAAGTTATTATGAAGATTTGCAGGTTTATTAAGTCAGTATCTATTATGAACATGGGAATCCCTTGCTGAGTAGATGTAATATAAGCAAAAGCATCTAACAGAACAGTTAAAGTACCCTAAATGTTAATTCCACTCCCTTTTCTCTCTTTTTGTCCTTCCTTCTTTCAAGTGAGAAAATCATATTTACTGCTAACTAGGAAGGTCTCCTTTGTGGTTCTATAGTAAGGCTATATCTTTAAACCGGTTTTAATCTTATCCAATTGCAATGATGTAGCACTAATATCAGTTGGAAAAGTTAAATTGTTTAACATTATCACATAATATAATATTAAGGTTTACCTGTCAGTAACTAAAACAATATAATCACATTTAATTCAGTAGGTTTTTAGAAATTTGCTTCCTTCTATAGAGTCTCCAGTTATTTCTTAGAGTATTTCATGTTTGGTTTTATACATCATTAATACAGAGTTTTAAGTTTTCAAGTCCAAGTTTATCTATTATCTTTTATTTTATATTATGCTTTGTCTACTGACCTGTGATTTATCTTACTTAGTGACTGAGGATTAAAGAAAAAAAATAGTAGTAGTATTAATAGTAATAATAATAGCAATATTTTGTAGAAAGGGTTCATGCACATCATATTACTGTAATTATTTTTGTTATTTATTTATTATTCAAGAGCTGGGGTACAGGCCAGAGGTGTGGAGAGTGAGAGGAGTCACCAGAGACAGAGTGGGGAGCAGAACAGGCAGATAGACAGAAATGCAATGCTGAGAGGAGCAGCAGGCAAAGCAGGAGAGGTCTGCTACACTGTGTGGGGCCCCTCCCTGGCCAGGGATTGAACTTGTGCTGCTGTGCCCAACCTGCTGCACTACCGGGGAGGCCCATGTAATTATTTTTATACTGACATGAAAGTATTTGTGAAATATTAAAGCATTTACCTCCCTGATTTCATATAATGATAAGTGACAATATAAAATTTTTCTAATTCTAAAGTACTTCAAAAAAATTAACAAAATGAAACTAACAAAAAAAACCCTACAAATTCAGGATAATGTTGGAGACTCTACCCTAGAGAATTCTAAACCTTAATTTTTGTTTCACTATGATTCAATGTGCAATTCGTGCTAGAGAATACCCAGTAATTTATTCTTGAATGTGGGCGTGGGGGAGAGGAGGGAAAATTACAGTCAATTATAGACAAAGACAAAGACATAAATACCCTTTTATGGAGAGGTGTTGATAAGTAATTTAAACGGTCAGTAAATATGTGGACTCAAGACATGAGAGAGTGAACTTACATGGCAAGATGTGGGAATAAATTCATGTGGCATACTCAAAAAGGTCAAAATCTGTGAAATATCAAGGTCGTTTGCATTTTTCATGCATATTTATGCTAACCTTGAAAAAACAAGCGAAGTCTTTTGAGTTAGAAATAAGTTTGGACTGATAGTCGGTCTGGATAGCAGTGTTTTTTTTATATTTTTTTCCTTGATTTAGATGTATTCTTGTATTTTTATATTAAAAAGTCTTTCTACTTTAAAATTTCTCTGGCAGCATTCTTTTTTGAATAAAGGATGTTTGGAAAACTATTAGAAAAATACCTCGTTATAAAGTATTTCATCCGCTTTGTTTACTTAGGCAAGATTTGAAACTATAAGTATCATAATTATATTTATTCTAGAATTTTTTACCAAGAGCTGTCATTTTACATTGAAGTTTCTTAGCACAGAAAATGTGCTAGAATAATAGTCAGATTTTATGCACAGTCACATACAATGTTTCTTGCAGTTTCAAAAATCTTAGCTGCTTATCTTTAAAAGCCTAGCATCTAGTATCCTTTTAAGTGATCCCATAACATTTCATCTTCATACATATATTTTGTAAAAATTATTTTAAAATGTTTTTCACAATTCCTGGGAAATAATAAAGAGCCAAAAGCTACTCTCAAAAATCAGTAAAAATTTTCCAATTTTCTACATTTATCTTTATGTATAAAATTATTTGAGATATCATGGAACATTAAAATTGGATGAGACTCTTTGGAAGAGGACAGTAAAAGTGCAATTTGTAAGGTGAAAAACAGGTTCTTGGAAATTCAGACACCAGCTCTTGACATGTTAGAGCCAGTTAAAGTTTCACTGCTATATTTTTCTCCTTTGATTTGAGCTTTTATCCAATTTGAGTTTTTTAAGTAAAGTTGAATCACAATTAGTAATGTGAGCATAAGCAAGTGTTTTATATATATATATATATATATATATATATATATATATATATATATAGTGTGTGTGTGTGTGTTCATACATATTTAGGAAATATCCCAAAATCACATAAGAGTTAAAAAAAGAAAAAAGAGCATATACAGCTAACCCATGTGAACTTAACATCTAGAGAATTTACCAATGTTTTTTTAAAGATGAAAAGTACAAAAAACAAAATTCTGTTAAATCATACTTTCCGCTCTTTATTTAATTACTTTAGTGCTTTTCATTTGAAGGCAAAGTGAAAAAGATATAGCAAAATATAATATTTTCTCCCATTAATTATTGCCCCTATCATACTCATGTGTTTTGATAACGAACATTGTGGTAAATATTGTCTATTAGTAGTGATGGAGGACCTGTCTGGTAGCACAAAGGTTAAAGACACAGTGCCATCAAGCTACCATCAGTCACTACAACATGATTTTGATCCCCTGCCAGAGAGATAACACCTATGCCACAGCAGATCTCTTCAGTAGTGTATTTCAGTGGATCCTCTTGTTCTGCATCCTCTCTGTTTGTAAATCCTGTACCCCCATCCTGGACCTCTGGCCTACATCCCAGTTATGCTAGGTAAATAAATATATCTTTTAAATAATAATGATGGAAGATATTGATTCCATGGAGCAGAAAGTAATGAATATGTTTACTTCTTGAAAGACAGACCTCAGTCTTCCATGTCAACGATCATTCTTTCTACACCTTTCCAATGAACCAATGGACCAAGAAAAAAAAAATACTAAGTCTGATTTTATCATGGGATGCTTATGATATCTGACACACTGTTTAAAAAGAAATAATAACCCTTGTGAATATTTTAAAGTCTTAAATAGTTCAAGTAAAAAATAAATTTAACTACAGCTTATAAACAAATTATTCTAAAAACAACAATGTAGCTAAAATAATTTAATCTAATTTGATTTTACTTATTTACAAGTTCATTTTCTTAAGTTGGGAACATAGGGGTATGATGTTAATATTAACATAATTTTGGAAACAATTTTAATCTTGGTTGTGTTTTTGTAATTATGGAATAAAAGTTACCCTTGGGAATAATGCTATAAGAAAAGATAGAATAGATAAATTCATTATAAGAACAGAACATTCATATACTACTTCATATACCTTCCACTATATTTTAATCTAAGCATAGAATTAGCCCTGACATCAGTGATCATTTCTCTGTTGTAGCATTTTTCTGCTTTTTGCTGTCTACCATTAGCAATACAACTCTGTGCATCCCAAGACGATTTATGGTAACTCTTGTGTTTCAGAGTTCTCATCTCTCTGGGTAGAATAATTAAAACATAGACCTCATAAAGATTCATAAAATAAATTAATTTCAAAACATGGTGTCATGGCAACAATTAAGACATGAAAGCAATCACTTCATTTACCCTCAATCAATAAACGCTTGCAGAGCTTATGTTGCGTAAACACAACTTCTGTTAAGCTGAACACATATTGTGTTATTTTCTAATAATTGTAACATTATTCTATAAGACTAAAATTAAGTTGAGTGAAAATTCTAAATGTATAGAAACAAGGAGACACAGCTTAAATATAATTGATTTTATGGAGCTTTGTCTATCCTGTCTGGGTATTCCTATGCCCCTGAACAATAAATGTGTCTTTCCTCTTTGAGAAGATATATGACAAATTGAAACTAGTAATTGTGGCACATCTCTTATTAGCCAGATACTCTCTAAGCATTTCAGTGCATCATCTTATTTAATCTTCAAAATGACTCTATAAGATAAGAGGTTTCACTGGCATTATATAGATGAGTGATCACACACACACACACACACACAAACACACATACTTATTCAAACATAATTTTCAAGATTTTCACCCAGATCCTTTTTTTTTTCTTCAGGATTTGTCTTCCAAGTTTTAGCACCTAAACATATACTGGACATATAGTAGGTATTAAATATATATCTAGTGAGTAACTAAACTGATTAAATGTATGCATTCCCCCAGCATTGAATGGAATGCCATAATGTAGTCAATTTTATTTCATGCTATTAAATTCGCTAATGTTTATCTTTTGGCGCCTTTCAGCTGAACTTGAGTACCATTAATTTATTTGAAAGAGTCTGCAATGACATTTACATGGTTTATTCTAAGTGGATTTAAAGGAACAAGAGTCCACAAGAACAATCAGAATGCAAGGGATGAACTTTTCAAACACATAGAATACAATTCCTAGTCACAGAGTTCAGGACACCTGGAGATTATAGTTGGGAAGGTAAAGTCAAGAATTTATAGACTAGGTTCACCTTTAGGTCTGCAGCCTGGAGGAAATGATGGCTGATATGCTGAAGGTTTTATACATGATTCAATAGTGTAGTATCCATATTTGATGTAGTCTTTCAACTCCTCTCCTACTCGGTATATTTTACCAGATACTTCTATTTTTTTAATATTTTCTATCAGAAAAGCTTTATTCCATGGGTGTAAGAAATTTGCTAATAATAAAGAACAAAAGTGAAATCATTAACCTCATCTATTTAAGTCTGTATTATTACTTTGTGAATTATTCCCAAGTCCTCGTCCTCCAGTTCTAGTTCTGGGGTAAGTAATGCCAGAACAGTTGTGGCAAGCTACTATTTAGAGGACATCATTGGAGCTCATTTTTTTTTATTTCCTATTTTTTTCACCTACTGCTGACAGACTTAATAGGTACTAATTAGTTATGTTAGAAAAGAGATGTATTCATTCTGAAAAAAGAGGATGGGAGGAAAGGAAGAGGAGGGAAAGAAGGGAGGAATCTAAGAAGAAAGAGAGGAGAGAGGGAGGAGGAGATGGGATGGGAATAAATGAAAGAAGGTAAAAAGGAAAAATGAAGCCTGACATCTTTAAGTTTATGACTGTTTCATAGAAGGGCAGAAGAAAAGGTATGAAAACATGATTAGTAGGCCAGAAAAGATTTTCTCATTCTTTTTGAGTAAAATTCTATAAAAGCAGTCAGTCATCCTCTAACCCCTCTTTCCCCAAAATAAATTTTTATATTGTTCACTAGGTATATGGTATCATATAATTCAGAAAGCATCAAAGCAGCATGGAGACGACTATTCCAGAAACATGTCAAAAACAGCAAGGACATAAAAGGAAATGGACGAAGCCAGGAAATACAAATGAAGAATCTCAATAGTTCATCTCTGTGAACCATAGCCCTCTCTCTTTGTTCTACTGCCACCTTAATAAAATGGTCTCAAAATTATAGAAATTTGCCTTTTCTAAAAACTTAAGGATGTTATATATTGTTGTCAAGTTCAGAATCATACTCACTTAACCTGAGGAATAAGAGAAAGAAAAGACAAGAAATACAGATTAAACTTGATGGACCCGGGAAAGACTTTGCTATGTAAAGAAGTACAAATCAATGATACCATCCACAGAGCACTATGTGTTAGCTTCCTTGGCTTGCAGAATATTCTTTAATAAATGAACTAGTGTTTAATTTATAGATTTACTACCTATGTAGAGCTTGCATAGTTTTAATAATGAAAGAGTTCCAAAATGATCCAAAGAAACAATAACACATATTTGAATCAGGAAAGTTATGTAGCATTGTAGAAGTATGTATTGATTGTTAGCACATTGACCTCTGAAGCTTAGAGTGTCAAGAATATATATATGTATGCATATGTGTGTTTGTATAATATATGTACACATATGCACACACATACACACATTACTATGTATAGGGATATAGGAAATCATTGTATTTTATTCTGAGTGTTGTGATTTTGACTAATTCTTAGAATGTTCTTTTGGTGATGTCACCCAAATAAAGATTTTAGGTTCCATACATTCTCTTATAGGGATGTAGTTTTCTATCATTTACTTGAGGGGGCAGGGGTCAGAAAAGCATGAGGGAAAAGCAAAATGGATTATGGTGGAGGACTGTGGGTGCTTAGTAATGGGCATATGACAGTGGGTACACCTGAACGGACATCCTATATTCCCAAAACACTAACAAATTTATAAACCAATGGTACTTCAATAAAAAAAAATAAGTAAAAATCTATATTGATTTAAAAAAAAGAAATTATTTTCTTGATTAATGGGTCAACATCTCTGTCTCAGTAAAATGGAATCTATGTTTGCTTTAAAAGAAAGAACTGGTTCTTAACTTCAAACAATTTTAACCTTCTGCTTCAATTCCTGAATAAAATGGAATTTTGGGAAAATGTTATTTTCATGGCTAATTCAAAAGTGAAAGAACACAGGAAATTTTGGCTTATTAAAATAAAAAAGTAAGATTTATGTACACATAATACCTTTCAGTGGTTTAATTTAGTTGTCGGTGTAGTGTAGCAACATTCATCTGAAGTCATGATCCAGTACCTCTGAATCATATACTGTGTTATAAACCAAGGTTGCCTCAAAAATGTATACACACACTCACACACTTAATCCAGTATTAAAAAAAAGTCCTGCATACCTTTACAGCTTTAATGAGATAAAACTGACAATTAAAAGTCTAAGATACTTAAGGTATATAATGTGATCATTGGATAATGTGTCTATATTGTAAAAGTAAAATCTGCAGGCTGATATCAGTAAATATGCCATACTTATCAGACTGTGTGTCACTTTTCAAAATATATTTTAATATCATAAACTGGCAAACACCTCTTAGTCAATGCCATCTTTCAGCAGATTTTGTCTAAGGCAGCGTTCACAATCTTGCTCTCTACCCTTCTCACAAGCACAAGCAGTAAGACTTAGAGAACAGTATCGGTAACTCACCAAAAGCTTAAACATAATAGAGTGAAAATATGTGGAAAGAAAGGGATGGAAAGGAGCAATTTAGAAATATATTTATAGCTATTCCCAAAGTTGGATTCTTAAGTTCTAGTTTACATAGTGCAAGTAAGCATAAGAACTCAAAGTCAATAACCTCTTATTCTTTATGAAATTATTTATTTTTCTTAATATTTATTTATTTATGCATACGAGAACTAGAGTATAGGCCAGAGATAGAGTGATGAGGGTAGTGAGAGGACTCACCCGAGACAGAGTGGGGAGCAAAACAGACAGATCAACTGAAATATACTGCTGAGGGGAACAGCAGGGTGAGACAAGAGAGGTCTGCTGTGCCATGTGATGGTACTTCCTGGCCAGTGATAGTACTCATGCCATAGTGGCTGGTACTTGATGGTGCTGAGATTTTAACCCCTGTGCTACCAGGGAGGCACTGTGAAATAGCATTTGTTCACAACACTGTATGGGTTTTAGACATCCAGTTTCTCAGCTCAGCAACTGTATATTTCACACCACATCCACCACCAAATTCCAGTCATCCTCCACCACCAGCTGGGAGGCCCTCTCTGTTCACCACCATTTTCACCTCTGGTAACCACCATTCTATTGTCCGAGTCTCAAGGTGTGTTTTTGGCTTTGGTTTGCTTGTTAATTTGTTTGATTTGCTTGTTAATTATAATCTAGAAATGAGTGAGGTCATCCGATATTTTTCTTTTTCCTTTTCGCTTCCTCCATTTAGCATAATCCACTCAAATTTCTCTCAAGGATTTTTAAAGTGTTGTAAAACCAATCTGATGGTATAGGCTTATGGGGGAAAACTTACATCTACCACCTGAGTCGCAAAATGTCTCAGAAGCATTTGACTTTAAATTTGAAAATAACTTATCCAAATTGCTTTGCTTGCTCTTGTGGTTGTTTTTAAGTGATGTGACATAAATTCTACATTTAAGTATGTATAACAGAGTTAATTTGATAAGCATTGTTTACATTTATTTTTCCCCTACATTAGTGATATATAAGTAATGACTCTTCCTAGAACTGTACTTTAGATTTGATGATTTATAAAATATTTGACTATATAAGTCAGAGCTAAATCAAGACAAGTTTGCCTGTGTGTATATTCATAAGGACTATTTACTTACATTTCAGGAATTAGTATATTTTCATAAAGTATGCTTGATAGTTTTCCTCAGATTATTTGGTAACTTGAGACACATTTAAAAATTCTGCTTGGTTAATTACACTATAATTTGGACTATGAAAAAATATAAAACTACAGAACAATTATTTTAACTTTTATGTTTTTTTTTAAGTAGGTTTGCAGTTGATGAAAATTAAGCATATTTTATAGGTTTATTTAGAGTCCATTTGGTCTCACTACATAATGATTTAAGAGGGATTTTCTTCAAAATGGACTGGGTACCCATTGTACTTGGCACTGTCCTAAATATTAAGAATGCACAGATGGATATATAACCCATAGTCTCTGATTCCAAAAAACAAACAGAAAACTCCCACACGTTGGAAATGGAAATGCTGTACATCTCCCAAATATCAGGCTGATAGAATCAGGCAGCTAGTAGTAAACAAGGTATTGCTCAATAGCAAATAAAGAACTTGACCCCAGGGAGAGAGGAAGCAGTGAGAACAGCAAAGGGTATGGTCTTGAGTGATGAGCTGGACTTCACTGAACAGTGAAATGGAAAATGTTATTCATATAAAGAACATTAGTAAAGGGAAATGTGTGGAGAAGAAACAATTTATGTAACTAGGACACAAGATACAAATCAAGGATTTTGTACTCGAGACTGAAAAAGCCCTCACATTTTTAAGGACCCAAATTAAGTCCATGAAACATTTTTTCCCCAATGTCCTTAGTGAACAATTTGTTAAAAGAGGTATTTATATTTAACTTATGTATTTAGTTTGTTTCAAATTATATTTCTTTTTATTTCTAGTTATCAGACATATTATGTTAAGATTAACAGATATCATTTTGATTAATCAAATTGCAAATATTACATAATCAGCAATACTTAGTTTTTGTTGAGTAGCTGGAGCACATAAATATGTAAGTGCTGCTGTTTGTTAAATAAATATCCAACTTTGGCAAATATTTAGGTGAAGTTAAATATATATAGGCAAATGTTTAAAGTTAATAGGTGAAGTTAAATATATATGTATATATATGCACATATATCTTTAAATAAATCATGTTAGGTGCATATTTTAAGGATCAAATTTAACAAAATATATCTTGAAATGATTATGAGGAGAACCAGGGTACAGTCTCCGCAAGTTAACTTAGAAATTTATTGCAATAATTCAGATAAGAGAATTTGGGGTCAGGAATCTGAGAGATGCATGGATTTGAGGAAGGGCTTATATTAGGTTTTGTAATAACAGAAATTTATGATTGGAAACAAATAGTGGTTGAGTGTCTATGTAAGATGGAGACAGATCGCCTACCATAACTTTGAAAGGCATACTTCTACACCAATATATTTCTAATTGATGTCAATATATAAAAATAAATATAGACAATGAAGTGATAAATAGATAATTTCCAGTAAAAAAAAATAATTTATTTTTTAGTTTTGTAAAGAATTTAAATGAGCTGTTTTCTTATTTGAATCATCTGTATGATTCTCTCTAGTTTCTGCTTCATTTTTCATGTCCATAAACACAACTTAAAGTGCTTCCAATTTACTTTATAAATTAAATTTACAACAACAATTATAATTTATGATTGGTGAGGAGAAATTAGGCAAGCAAAGAGGCAAACTAATTTTAATGATACATATATCTGAACAAATGCAAAATATTTGCTGTCAACAAAGGCAGCAGCTGAATTTCCATATTGTATTTCTTTTCCCAGTTGCTTACATCAATGTATTTTCAGGTAAAGCAACTATTACTAGGCCATTATTTAATGGATAAAGAAAATTCTTTAGAGGCTAGTTCAAGGAGCAGTGCCCTCAGATATTTAGTGGGATCTTAGAACTAGAAGCTCCTTTACAACTTTTGTTCCATTTACTCATATATGCAGTCATATTAACAGTACACATCCTTCCTGTGGTCCAGCACTAACTTCCAGGATGCTCAAAAATATTAATGAAATATTACTTTTATTTATATGGGCTGCTATTTTGTAATATTCAGGAATATATATATTTTATTTTCCCTAAGAATAAAAAAGTAAAAAAAAAAGGGCATCAGTAAGTTGTATCATTTTAAGATATATATACTCACATAGTATTTATTATTATATTTAATGTTTAGAACATAATTTTACTTTAACGTGTTTTGATGAAACTGCTATTGCAAGATACCTGTCTGGGAACAAAGGCTAATTAAAGGTCTGTATAATGTGATATTCTGTTCTATTGCATTAATTTCTGTGTCCCTTAGGGCCTCTAATTTCATTTCCTAAGACATAATTTTTTCATCATATATGGGCATTTTATTTGATGCAGTGAAGTGCATCTTTACAACAACTACTGTGCTCCCATTGGTAATCTCGATCTAGTATCGTGGAACATTTGATTGTTTTTGTCCCTCTGAGTAAATAAGAGAAGCACTCCATCTTTCAAGAAAACTCATAAACCTGACTCCTTTTAAAGTGAGCTCATCCTATAAATCTCTTTTAGTCCATTGCAATATGCTACATTGTTCTTTTAGATTGATAACTATACACCCTCAACATCAGTGAAAAAATTGCAATGTGTACTTACTAAGAAAAAGTGTTTTTTGAGAAATTTAGCTCCAAAATTTATATCCATCTCATATTGTTCAATAAAATAAATGCTATACAAAATGCCATTTCTATCATTACAAATTTACTTTGGGAGTTCTTAATAAAGTCAAAATGACTAAAGGGAGTGCTTTGTCTTGTGTGATTTTGCTGGAGAGAGCGTATTTTAAAATGTTTTCTACTAACCTTTTATTTAGGTTATATACCAGTTAAGTAGATTTTAAAGACTGTAAGTTACAGCAAATCCTATCCAGTAAAGCTTACTGTAAATGAAATCTAACTTGAGGTTACCTGTCTCATGGATTAGAAATTCCAGGAAAACTCAACTCACCTTGTACAGACACTTTTAACATTAGTATGCAGTATGCTGAAGAGATCATCTGTTTTGCCTTTGAGTTTATGAATCTGGATTTTCAATTATAATGACAACATGACAATATGAAAGAAATTATTGGGTCAGGAGGACTCTGACATTGACACTCATCATCAAAGAAAGATTCAATTGATTCTAAGAAAATATGTATAGGCACATTTGGGAATCAAAAACATTGAATTCAAATGTTAGATCCACTCCTTTTTTATCATTGTTGATTTAAAAGAAATTTGCAACCTATTTAAGAGGTAGGAGAGAGTCTGAAAAATATCAAATAGAAGTTTGTGACAACATATATATAAAACTAGGAAAGGAAAAATTCCCAGAACAAATAAGTTATGCTCACGTAAGTCACTGCAGCATATGAAACTTCATTATGACTGGTGTTGGGTCTCTTTTACTGAAACTAAAGAGGTTGAAGTGATTTTAATGCTTTTTACAAGGTTGACCTTAGAATAAAAAAAATACTCAGACTTTTATTAATATGTTATTGTTTTAATGAATGAATGAATGAGTTTGTGTGTGTGTTTGGAGAGAGAATGAGAATGAACGAATTAATGTGGATTTATGAATCGTCAATCTTGAAGTGTTCCTTACTATCCCCAACATATTCTACTAAAATGTTTATAAAATTATTTCACATATACTATGAGACTTAAATACTCATCATATTTTTATTTTCATTTTGATAGTGCTAGCACTTGGCACTGTTCATTACGAATTTTAGGCACTTCAAAAATAATCAGAAATAATATAGAAATTATATTATCTGTGTTTAAAAATATACATTAAATCAAATAAGTATCCTATATTCTTTTTGCATGTAAAGTTTTGAAAATGTAAGTAGGTGGTGTGGTTATCAAGTATTAACTAGGCTATAATAAGAAAATAACTTTTAGAGGGATATTGAAAGGCTAGTTTGACATCTTTAAGACAGAAACTATTTCAATGACACATTTGCATCCTAACAAAAGGAAGAGAGGTGAATGCCAGATCAGATGTGCAGTTAGCACTTTCTCATGACCTCTTACTCTTCCTGGAGCATGGCACTTCCTGGAGCAATAAATTTCATTACATCAGTGACCTCTTAATGCAAAGCTTCTGTACTAAATTTTTACTGGATGATCTGCAAGTAATCTTTTAACTAATTTGTAGAATTTTTAAAGGATATAAATTTTATTTTCTTCCTATTATTGAAAATACAAAGATATAAATGAAATCAATTAGGGTACCAAGAATATTTGGAGAATATGGTCATTGTGTAATTGGACAATATGATTGCCAAACACTCTCTGATTTTTTTATACTATATATACTAAGAGGATCTGACTTTCATTGTCCATTTAGCAAGTATTAAAATATATTGCAGTTGTCATATAACCTCACCTTCGGGGTTATTGGGAAAAATGTATTCCCTTCAACGGAAAATCCAATTCTACATTTATTTTTTTAAAGCTGAATATTTCCTTTAAAAATAGTATTACCAAGTAAGTGTAATTCTTGAGAAAGTACAGCACTTTATCATTAATTTGTTCTTTGTATATCAAAAATAAAAGGGCCTAAACTCTCATTTGCCAGTATGATAAGATATATTCCTCAGGACTTATCTTAAACCAAGTTCTGCACAGCCTTTAGATTACCATGCCAATTGACACATATATTTTTGTCATAATATGGAATAGTGGGTGTGATTTGGCAATATAAAACTTGATAATTAGAGAGACAACAGGGGCTCAATATTTTATTAATTAAAATGTTAAAGATGTCATTAATAGCTCTTGTTTCAATGGTTATTGGGTATGATTTCCCAGTCATATTCCTAAGGTAAGTTTTAGGAAGAGTGTACACAGTAAAATCACAATTCATTGTCCTCAAAATTATATGAATTGGGATGAATTAGTTTTTATTTCCTTACACTCACAATTCATATAAAAAGACTAAAGTAGAAACATGGCTGCAAATTTCTAAGAACAGACCAGCTTGTTGATAAATATTTTTCACTATTCCCACCAGTGCTAGACCTATCTATTTTGCTTCCCAGGAAGACACTTGGTACATCACAAGCAAGTGGATAAACATTGTCATTTGTTTTTCCTGTGAATACAAGGAACACATGATGTTCTCTTCATGATTGGGCAAGAAGCATTGGTACTAATCCCAATGTGGTCTCAATAGTATATTAATAAAATGAACTGAGGACTTACAAGTCTTTCAGGAAAAATCTACATGTGAAACTGTCCAGATAGGATTAGTAGGTTTTTTCCGTATCTTAGGGGATAATATGGGAAATTCTTGCATTGTTCCTTCTGATTAACTGAGTGATTAAACTTGTAGATCAAATGGAATTTCTTTCCCCTCCTGTTAAATGAATGAGCTCATAATTAATTCCATAACTTAAGGAAGAAAATTCAGTAGTGATTTTTTAAACCTACCTAAATCGATAGTTTCTGGTGACAAGCAAGATAGAGCGTGCTGGTCTCAGTGAGAGATGATGGCCAACTGTAATCAGTTTCTTTGTATACCACTGTGGCCACCACAGTCAGCTGAAGTGCAAAGAACAACTTATTCTAGGACTGATTTTCGAGGTTATAACAAACTTTTTTTTTAATGTTAATATTCAAGCTATTGTCACATATCCTTAGCTTAAAAGTGTACATCAGAGTACAGTTGAAAGTCATAGATAAAATAAAAACAAAGTAAAAAATAAACTTTATACACAATAGGATGAATGGCAAGTGGAAGTAGCTCAGTTTCCTACTTCTTCACTACTGTCTAGTTGAATTATGTACCTTTGAAATATCAACCATGCAGATTGAGGCTTGCATTTTCAATAGCATCTATACTTCATTTTATACATTATCCTGATTAAAGCATGTTGGATCTAACTATTCCACTTAAATGTAAAATGCTTGTCGACAAACATGGACATATGTCCAAAATTGTGTTCGTTTTACAATACTACTTCTATTTTACGTGTACACAAAAGAAAGAAAAAATATATTTTTAATTTGGGGTTTCTTAATTTTGTACATGCTATTTAAGGCTATATTATACTATATTATGACTTAATTCTAATTTTCTTTGATGGATGCATATTTTCATGCAGAAAATTACAGTATTATTACTGAATAATTTGTTTACTTTCGGGTCTTAGAGCTACTTTTTGAAATTTATTATTAGTTACATATTTTCTTGCAATGTGGTTTCTAATCATCCCCAGAGAGCCATATATAGTTCAGTTTTTAGCACTATGGTTACATATTGATGGATTCAGGAATTTAAAAAAAAATAGTGAATTAAATAATTAGAATGCTCTTTACAAAAGGGTGCATTGACAGGAATTCCCTGCCAAAGTGCTTATAATTTCACCATTTCAGTGTTTGTATCTTTAGGTTAAGTCTGAAAATACTGTCTTTAGGAACAAAGTGAAGAGTCATAATAGAAGTAACCCATGTTTCTCACACTGTGATATGAATTCTCTTTAAGATAGAAAAGATGTACTTATAAATATGCTACTAAAAAAATAACTTGACTAATATTTTTTAGGGAATGCAATTTTACTAACTGGTAAGCAGTTTTAAAATTATATCATTATAACAAGTATTGGAATGCACCATAATTTTTATGTGAATCATTAGAAATCTCATGATTATGTGAAGTTTTGGATTTTACTCCCAAACCTAATCCACTTCCCATTAATCTCATTCTCTGCCTTTATATTGTTCTATAAGTATAAATCATTAGAATTAGTAATCATCTGAACCAAAAGCCCTGAAATAGTATTAAGATATAATGAAATTAAAATGTTCTGAGTTTCAAATGGTTTTTCCTTCTTTTTATCCCTTCATTTTGTTTATTTGTCTAAGGTGGGATTTTACAGTTGTTTCTAGATCTTGTGTTATTTCATACATACTCGGTATCCACTTATGTGTTTCCATGCATTCATTAATATTCACATCCTTTATTAAAAAAAAAAAGGCTAACCTAGGCAGTGGTAGCATCTTGGACACAAGAAGACTTGGAAAATTTTGATATACAAGGAACTGAGAAACCAAGGCCGAGACAGAATCACATATGATGAAGCAAGGAAAGAAGAAAAGAGAGATGTAAAATTGAAGAAGAGTGTGTGGATAGGAGAAGCTGTGTGATTCTCAAGATGTAAAGAAACAATGTATTCAGAGACATAAGAAACAATGTTTTCAGAGCATGAGATTATATTACACTTCCAGGACCATGTCTGAAAGATATCTCTAATATATAAACAGATTTCTCTGCTCCCACTTAATCCCAAGAAGGCATCATTATTAGTCAAGTAATAAAAACAAAACTCACAGGCATATGCAAATATATAGTTTTATATAATTTAGAAGAAACTGCTATTGATAATTAAAATAATACTATATTTAGCTTGATGTAAACATGAGAAAAGAAAGTACTGGATCTTGAAAAGATAGTGGGAAAGGAAATTACCGATAGGGGAAAATTACCAGTTAATAACAAATCAACAAAAATGATTGGTGATGCCAAGAAAAAGCTTAACACAATTCAATGTTTATTGAATACCTATAGTACATGCTGTCCCATTACAAATAGTTTATTCTCTAGAAACTTCCTGCCACTTTTCTTTTGGATTTTCTATTGACTTTCAGATAAACAAAAGATAGGTGTGCAATAGGGCTTATTTAACTTATAGGAAGGATGTCTTTAAATTCTAAGCAGAGATTTGCAATACCTAAACAAATAACAGTACAAATAACGGTATTAATGTAATAACTATCAATAAATTTTCTGTTTTTAAAAGTATGTTAATTGGCAAAAGCATAATAGTCATAGTCAAATTACCTCTGGTCATTAATAAAAAATAAAGAATAAAAAAATTAGGAAAATATATCAGTCTTTCTTCTTTCTAACAGATACCTCTTTTCAAAATAATCTCCACACTCATTTTGGTAGCATATCACTAAAATATATACATATTATTAAATGTCTATTAACAACTGACTAAATAATTCTTAGAAATAAAACTATACAGTTGATAAAATCAAGTAGATTAAATCTCCTTTATCCTTATCACATTTTCTATGGGGCAGAGGGTCTTAAATATATCTTCTTGTATTATTATTTATTTTTCATAGTTACTATAATTCTTCTGAACTCATCCAGCCTGTGCACATTACTCTTTCTATGCTGATCACTTTGACTACTATTGTGCTATTTATTTTAACATTTAGTTTTATTTACTATTTATAAATGAGAAAATATTATTACTGTTTATATAATCAATTCAAAATCTATTAAACACATAATCCAGACAGTCAAATGTTCTAAAACATTTCTGCATTATTTTAAAACTCTGTTAATCAAATACTTTTTTAGTATTTCAAGGTTACACTTTATATTTCTCTAACTTTATTATTTCAGTTAATTACAGTCCTCAGTGGTGTTTATTTTTACCCTACCAAAAATAAAATGTATTTAGACTCAAATCCTATGATTCAATATCACAGATTTTTTCATATTGCATGTATATATAATAATTCCACAAATCTCATTTTATGGGTAAAAAAATGGACTGAGACATTTAGTGATGAACTTCTACTCATACTAGTTAATGATTGAACTAAAAAAAATTAAACTTTTTTCTTACCTTTTATTAGCAGAGGTTCTGAGGTTTTGGTCAAAGACAATGACGGAAGAGGTTCATGAATTCATCTCCTCCAATGGACACATCTGATGAAGTGATACACATGGGACACTTAATTTTGAAAAAAAAATAGAAATTAAGCAACTTTACACATTGGGCCAACTAGAAAAAAAAGCTGAAACACACTGTCACCATATTCTGCCACTAGCGAGCACAGGGACATAAAATACAGAGTGAACTCAAAACTTCCAGTTATTTATTAGAGACAGCTAATAACTGCCAGCTTCTCATTGACAGTGTAGGGTATACAGCTCACTCCTGTTTTTTTCCAGCATTGACATAATTATTATAATTAGGATCCATGGAACTCTTCTCTTATACTTTCTCTTACCTTCTAGTAGCTCTTTTATAACCTCAATTGTATATGCATTTTCTATTTTAATAGTTGTCTCAGCCAAATTGTTGAATTTCTTATCCTTACCCATATTTCCTAGTGAGCCCATGCTTGTTCTTTGAAATACAAATCAAACATCAGCTTTTTTGTGGCAGTTGTCTTCTTTCTTTATATAATATTAGCCTTTACCATTGTCTAGGATATGGTTCACGTTGTAGTCTAACATTATTATGTATCGACTTCCTCAATCTCTTACAACTGTGAATTTATCAAGGGCTCAGGAACATATTCCATCTGTCATTCTACTGTGACTAGAGAAGACATGGTTGGAATCAAATCAGGTACTCATAGAATATTTGTTGAATAAATAATATTGAAGAGAAGGATATAAAACAGAAGTTAATGGGCATCCCCTTGCCTTATTAATGGTTACTCAGGGAAAGAAGAGCTGCTGACTGTATTTTATACAGGAGCATAAACTTTCCTAAACCATCTAGTTGCTGGATAAACAGTAAAGGCTTGATAAGTAAGAGAATGGGAATAAAGACAGATAACCATTAAACAAGGAAATCCAATTATCCACAGATCACTAAATTTCATTTGTAGATGCTAAATTATTCATATTACAAAGTCATAGCTCTTCTTACAGAGATAGGTCATATGTAGCATAATTTATTCAGAATTGACAACTCAAGTAATAAGATATTTGGAGAAAGTTTGTATCTTATGTATATATGTATTCATAAACTGCTTTATGATACAAAGACTTTAAGATGCTTGAAATCTTATGTTTAGATTTATAGTGATTTTATATTTATGGTTCAACATTTCTTAACAAGTTTCAATTTATTATAGAAGAGTAGCTTCATCCAAAAATGACAGAGGTCTAGTCAGGCCAATATCACCCCTCAAAACAATGTCTATTCCTTAATATACTTTGCAAATTTTGCATATATCTTTAGGGCCTGCTTATTGAATCTTCTGAAAATGCTAGCTTCTCAATAGATATTCCATGAAAATTTTATTAGATAGTTTGTATATATTTATGATTGATTAGCTAGTGTGAACCTTTCTGTGCATCAGTGTTGATAAAATACAGAGAATTCTCTCCTCTATAATTATTCAAATGGAAATGTTTAATTTTCATGAACCAATGATTCTACCCTATTCCTTTTTACAAACATACATTGATGAAAATTCTGGGTCTTTTTAGGTGATGTGCATGTAAAAACAAGCTCCGTCAAATCTGTTGCAGAATGTCATTCCTGGGTCTTTCATTTGAGAGACTGTATGTATCACCCAGCTTTCACTGAAAGGTAAACATTTCTAAACTTTCCCTACTCCTGAAAAATCTTGCTGTTAGAGTGGTTTCCTCTGCCTCACTATTGCACATGCTTTCCCCACTTACTTTTGCAGTGATCAACATTTAAGAACCACAAAACCTGACTTTCTGGGGTTTTACTATCAAACTGGGTCATACCTTTTAGTTTTCTTAGTATAATCTCCTACTTTGTCATAACACACTCATATTAATACAGTGATTTGAACATGATTTTCTCTAAACTCTTCTTTATTTTGATCTTTCTTGTCAGGAAAATTATTTGTTTGTGCATTCAGGGAAGGGACAAATGAGCAAAGGCTGAGGGAAAAGTGAGCCTCTCTGATAACAGGATGTGATGTTGGGTTGTAGCATGCAGTGTTCCCAAGAGCGATGGACTTGTCGACTCTGCTCTGTTATCGCTATTTGTGTGTGAAGGGAGGGTAGTTGGGAAGAGGGATTCCCGTCTGAGGTCGACAACTTAAAGTAAGAAGCTAGATATTATGATCTGAAGTACTAAGTGTCTTTCCCCTTACCCTAACTCAACATGGTCCTCATCCTCAAATCTTTTCAAAATGAATTACATGAGTTTTAAAAAAAAGTACTTAAATATTCACTAATTGTAATTAATCAAAACTGAAGGCCTCTTTCCAAACATCAGCAACTGCTCAGTCTTTCTGTAACTGGTATATTCTTTTTTTTTTTTTAAGTTTGTTTTTTTTTTTTTTTTTTTTTTTTNTATTCTTTTTTTTTTTTTAATTTTTTTTTTTTTTTTTTTTTTTTTTTTTGTAGGCATGCATGCATACAAAGAGCTGGGGTATAGGCCAGAGGGGTTGTGAGTGGGTGAGAGGTTTCACCAGAGACAGAGTGCAGAGCAGAACAGGCAGATTATACTGAAACACATTGCTGAGAGGAGCAGGAAGCAAGACAGTTCTGCTGCACCATGTGGGTTACTCCCTGGCTGGGGATTGAACTCGTCCTGCAGTAGCTGCTGGTAGGTAGCTTCATAGAGATGAGACTTCATCCCTTGAACCACCAGGGAACTCTGGAACTGGCACATTCTGGATGAAAGAAAAATTTTCACTAGAATCCCACCTGTGGTCCAAATGTCTTCAGAATAATGTAGTGTTATTCTGAATCTTTTCATATCTTTCATATTAATTTTATTTATTTTTTTAAAAAAATATTTATACATACAAGAGCTGGGGGTACAGGCCAGAGGTGAGTGGAAAGGGGTGAGAGGATCCACCAGAGACAGAGTGGGGAACACAGCAGGCAGATTGACTGGAACACACTGGGAGAGGCAGGAGAGTTTTCTTCACCATGTGGGTCACCTCCCTGGCCAGGGATCGGACCTGTGCTACAAGTACTGCAGATGCTTTATAGTACGGCGCCTAACCCCTTGCTCCACCAGGGAGGCCCTCATATTCATTTTATTTTGGAAGGGAGGCCTTTATTATTTTCAAATTGACATTTTTCCACTCAATTTTTTCATTTCTCTTCTGCACTAATTTTTTTTTTGTTTTATATATTTACACACATAAACACACTTACTCTTTACTAACCTATATTTCAATCTGGCTCCTGATTAAATACTAGTATAACACAATCACTAGCAGGTAGATGTGCTGATTTTTGTGTAAAGTTTGTTCTTTCTAACTTCATAAAAACATTTTACTGTAATCTATTATGAAAATTTAATTTTTCACTGCAACTTAACCACTAATAGTATTTGGATTATAGCAGATCACAACTTGGAAGATTTTTTCACATCTCTCAGTCTCACTGAATCATATCTTTCAGCCCAGTAAAGCATGAAGACAAGTCATGGAGGCAACTCTGGGAAAGTCCTTTTATTGTTTGAAGTGAGAGGGTGAGAAATCAATAGACATGCTGGGAAGAGTCGAGATGGTGTACATACAAAGCATTCAGGGATCAGGGGAAGAAACTATATCTAATATGTTTTGAAATAAGTGTTTCACAAAACCTATCCTCTTATTTGTTACAGTTTAATGGAGTTGAGAAGACTGTATCATGACAAAAGATTGGAAAAGTATTTCAAAATATTTGTTGTATGTGTTATATATAGTGTATGTGAAATGGATCTAAGATAGACTGGAGCAACTAAATCAAAACTCTCTTGGGTGTGGGGGTGGGGCTAGGGACTCACAGGTGTGTGCACGTGTGTGTGTGCGTATGTATGAGTGTGTGTGTGTACTGTAATAGATTGGGCACATAAATCTGCTAACCAGAAAAAACAGTATTCTGGGCTTGCAAAGCAGAATTGCATCTGTGGTGAACCCATTGCATTTAAAAGACAGATGATCATTTGAGGGTCAGAGTTTCCACAATGAAGAGACTCATCATCAGAAAGATTGAAAAGCTTTAGTCTCAGCCCTGCCGAGAATGCTATGTGAAGTCTAAACAATATGCCACTAAATAACTATTGTGCTAGTGAGGAAATCAAAGGAGACATTTAAAAATACCAGGGATAAAAATGAAAACACGAACTATCATAACCAATGGGATATAGCAAAAGCCCTCTTTCTTGGTCACTTAGCTCTCTAATTTTTAGCTGGATTATGGACACTTGAAATAACATCTATGTTTCTTAGCTTATCTAACAACTATATAAAGATATATAAATCATATTAACTGATGATATTTATGAATAAATGGAATATTTTTTCTAGAGAATTTCTTTACCCCATTATTTTTATTATTGTCTTTCATAAATACAGAAGTGGATCAAAATTTCACTTGATGCTATAACCTGAGAATGCAAAGAATAAGACAGAAATAAACTAATTTTCTAATACCATGGTCCAACACATTGCTCTTAGACAACATACATCTTGGCAAAATTTACTTGCATGAAAGTAGAATAAAATTCTCTCATATAATATACTACATTTTTGGATTTTTGGTCATTGACACCTAAAAATATTCTAACACAACAATAGTGAAAAATTGTTATTTTCTATGCTGTCTAAGTGCATCCAAGAACCAGGTGATCTTAAAACCCTATTAATATGGTGTACCTCAAAAGCATTTATAGCTACCATCATGTAGGTTGGTTTGCAAAGTTTAGGTCAAGGAAATATGAAATGAAAACATGTATCTTGCATACCTTAGTCCTGAAAATTAATTGCTATTGCTTTCTTTCCATTTATAAATGTATATGAATCTCAATGCAATAGCAGGTTGGAAGAAAGGGAATCAATCACAGGAAATAAAGTTTTGGTTTTCCTCTATTCATTATGGTTATTTATCTTCTCAAACCTAGCATCAGTAAATATAATCTGATTCCAACTAAAGTACTTCAGGTCAGAACCTCAGAGATCCATAAGGAATATTATAAGACATAACTAGTTTAGTTGCTTATACTTAACTCAATTTAAAGCTATGTTTTGAATATAAAAAAATACATAAAAATGGTAGTAAGCATTTCATATTATAAAATGCCATGAAGATTTCTCACTCTAAGTTTTACAATTGAACAATAAAAGTATATGAGAAAAATATCCTCTGGATAAGAACACATCTTTTTTGAACTAATTCAGACTTCAGATGTCTGTTTTAGATTAGGCTGAGAAATCCTGCTATGTAATTAACTCTGGTCTGTTTTTATGTCACTGCTGAGAAATCTGCATTGATTAACTGTCCAAATTGATCATATGTTTATCTTAAAGAACTAATTTATTAAAGTGTTTCAAGTTTTCCTTTTAAAGAATGCTTCAGTGAATAATTAACTTCTATTTTTTCACCATATATTTTTTCTTCATGCATTTTAATTTAATTAAATACTTGATCTAAGGAACAAAACATAAGTTTAGGAGACATCTGAAATACCCAGTTAAGATAGCTTGCTTTCTATCAGCTAGCATTTTTAGTATTATATGTAGAGAGAGAGAAACCTTAAATACTTCCTTTTTTAATTAAGGAAGAAAAAAAGGTGATCTTGCTCAGTGTAAAGCTGATATAGGTAAAGATAAAACTTATTTGTGTTGGGCCTCCCTGGTGGCGCAGTGGGTTAAGCAACGCACCATGAAGCAAACCACAGCCACTGCAGCACAAGTTCGATCCCTGCCACCAGCCTGGGAGGTGACCCACATGGTGCAACAGACCTCTCCTGCCTTGCCTACTGCTATCTCAGGAGTATATTTCAGTCAGTCAGCCTCTTCTGCTCCCCACTCTGTCTCTGGTGGATCCTCTCACATACACTCCTGCACCTCTGGCCTGTACCACAGTTCTTATATGCATAACTAAATAAATCTTTAAAAAATAAAAAAAAAGAGGGAGTTTATTTATAAGTATTAGCTATTGGGTAGAGTAGATTTTATAAATGAACCAACTCCTTGGGTTTGTGAAGAGCTTATAAAATGGTTGCTTTAGATCTATGGTGCTGTAAACTAAGGAGTTTTCTAGGAGTCTTGATGAACAGTTTTTTTATTAGGACAGTTTGATAGGTAAGTTGTTACACTTTATAGGGAAACAATTTTTAGTTATTTGGCAGTCTTTTGATTTTAGGAAAGGATTTCCAAGAGCAAACTGCAAAGGTATTTTGCTTTTGGTCTTCATATTATTTAACTGTATTATAAAATTTTGCTTAGTTCCTTTATTCACTGCTAACATGGTCATGCTATTCTGGATATGCTGATTTTTCCCCCCTATTCTATTAGCCTTCAGACATCCTAGGGTTGAAATATGGTGGAGGAATAAAGTAAGAAAGTAATTCTAAGAATTCAATAACCAGTGGGAAAATGCTTCCAGTGCAAAAAGATTTAATGAGGGGAGTGTTTATAAAAACAATACTAAATACAATTAGTATTTAGTACTGTCCCACGTCATCTTAATATTAAACAAGAGGTCTCCACAGGAAATATTTAGTAAAGAATAGGAAAAGGAACAGACTTGAAGTCATTTGTAGATCTAGGAAGAACAACCTTAAAAAATTTAGAAAATGAAAAAAAAAAACTCTTGGTAAAAGAAATTTTCAAAGGAAATAGGAAAACAGTTTCTGTAATAATTTTTAGTCAAAATAATTTTAAAGAATCCAGGCCTTCCTGGTGGATCAGGTGTTAAGACACCCCACTCTCATCTAGCAACAGCCACTGAAATATGTGTTTGATCCCAGGCCAGGGAGCTAACCCACATTGCACAGCAGACCTCTCCTGTGTCACCCCCTCCTCCCCTCAGAAGTGTATTTCAGTCAGTCTGCCTGTTCTGCTCTCCACTTTGTCTCTGGGAATCCTCTCACCTCCCACACATCTAACCTACAGCCCAGTTCTTGTATGCATAAATAAATAAAACTTTAACAAATAACAATTTAAAAGAATTTAATGAAGAAGTAAAATGTCAAAAATGTTACTAAATATCCAAATGAAATAACTACAGAAGCAATAGAATTTCAAAAGAAAACCAGGTAAGAAACAGTAATTTAGAGAATGCCATATTAAAACCATATTAAACAGCAGAAAAATTGAATAAACATGATTGAAATGTAAAAAAAAAGCATAAAACAAAACATAAAATATAGAAAAGACCAATAATATACATAACAATATGAGACTAAAATATGAGTAATGAATATCCCTAATGGAATGTAAACAATGGATGGGAGATATTTTTTTTAAAAAATCAAAGATAAAGCCTGTACCCCAGCTCTCATATACATAAATAAATAAATCTTTTTAAAAAATCAAAGATAAAGAAGATTTTGATATACAATGATTTTTATACTTGGAAATTGAAAGAGATCGTTGCAGACAAAAGGAACCAATTAAACATTTCAAATAAATACTGGTAAAACTAAATGGTAGAAAACATTTGATAATCAAGAGAGTAGAAAATTATGAATGGGAAATTATACACGTTGGCATTAGACTTTTCTATGGGGTTACAATATAGCAGAAATACACAAATTTCTTGGTAATTAATGGCTGGTGAATGATTCTCCATCAATAAATTTGTCCTGTAATTATAAGGTCAGGAAGCAGATATATTCACAAATGCAATAACTTAAGGAATACAGTACCTATTAGCGCTTGTTGAAATTAAACGTAATTCTTAAGTATAACTAAATTAGTCAACCAAAAGATGATCCAAGAACTTAGCAGTAGATAAGATTTCTCAAAAAGGACTGATTGTGAATAATGTTATTCACTAAATTTCAAAATTAAAACTTCCACTTGGTGAAATTATAAGATATTAAGGTCAGAAACTCTCTAAATAAAAATAAATGTGCAATTCAAATAATATATTTTATACATGCAATATTATTACATATTTGATATCTTAACCATAAGGAAGGTTTATTGGGGAAAGTATGATGATGCTAATGCTAATATTCTTAACTTTTAACAGAAACTCATTCAGACATGTCTCCCTTTAAAAATAAAGCTAAAAGGAGTATAATTTCATTTTCCTTTTATAGTTAGTCTTATTATATTTTTCTCATTTAAAATAATGAAAATTCTTTCTATTTCATAATCCTCTTTGAAAATTTAAATGAAAGTATGCAGTTTTTATTAAATATTGCCATACATAACATATTATACTTGATGTACTACATAGTAAAAATGAGAACTTTTATGTTCTTTCAGTATTTTAAGGGAGATAAGACAAATACTCTAATAAAACAGCCTTAGGTTCCCATCAAAATAAATTAGAACTTAAAATATACCCACTGTACAAAACCAGTTTCTTGGAAAAGATAACAACTCATAGTAATCTTGAAAATACAAAAGGAATCATAGTCCATGGGTATGGGAGAAGAGAGCAATTATATAAGTTGTCCCAGAGGATAATATTCTTGGATCACATATAGGTTATGAAAATACTATCATGCTTTGATTTGGACACAAAACAATCAGCCAGGAAGCACAGTCTCTCCAGAGCTGGGAGGATGTCACACGCCTATTAGCTTTGTCTCTTGGCCACCCATGGGATTGTGGAGGTGATAATGGGTATCTCTTCTCCCCTTGGAGTTACCTTTCATTGTTTCCCCCACTCAAATGGGTACTATAATTTGATGATCCTGGGACCTTATGGGACATGAAGTTGCTTGCCCATAAAAGTAAGTTACTGTTTGTCTCTGAATATCAGTTTGTGTGTGTGTCTGTGTTCTCGATTCCAACATGTGAATTTCCACAGCCATACCCTACCCATGACCATGACAAAGAGGGGTGCCGCTGAACAGGTGAAGGAGACAGTGGACACACTAAACATAACAATTGTCCTGACTGTTAATTGTTTAGAATCACAATGTGTTTTATTGTTCTAGTTAAGGGTACCTTGAGTTCTGAGATACACTGAGGGCAACATGGAGTGTTCTACCACCTCATTCAAATATTCTGAGTCAATGTGTCACCCTCAGACACTGATATATTCTACAGAAGCACAACCCAAAAGATATTGAACAGGCTGTGGCTATGCCCTCTCCTCTCTGCCATGATGCTTATACTGACTCTGTCTCAAAGGTCAGCGCTGACAAAAACATTAGAAGTCTGACTGCAAAACTGATGCTTTTGGAGGGGGAGGGTAGAAAGCCATACAGTGGAGGACAATGGGCACCTTGGTGAGTGGTGGGGGGTGGTAACATACATTTGGAGGGTGTGATTTTATGGTAATGATGACATACAGGGTAAACCCATGTTATCTCAGTGAAAGAAGAAAGAAAGTCATTGTTCATTTCCTGTGTAAAGTAAGGATTCTCCTTACCCCATGCTCCATCCAGTCCTATCTGTGATTGCTCTAGCACTGTTAGTATTTCCTTATCAGCATATCCATGAGGTGGTATTTATTCATTTCTTGACACTCACAGAGTGTATGTGGCAGGGGTTGCTTATTCACCAATGCATTGTCCCGTTCATGCCAAAGAAAGAAGTGTTGCCCTTTGGAAAAAATGATACATCACAGAATTGTCACTGATGAGGTGTAAACAGTAGTTTTGTGTGAGCATCCCAGAGAGTCTCTTTTAAAAGAGAGCATACTTGGGACACCCCGGTGGCACAAAGGGTTAAGTCTCAGCACTATGAAGTTATTAGCAGCCACAGCAGCAGGAGTTCCATCCCTGGCCAGGGAGGGGACCCACATGGCACAGCAGACCTCTCCTATCTCGCCTGCTGTTCCCCTCAGCAGTATATTTCAGTTAATTTGCCTGTTCTGCTCCCCACTTTGTCTCTGGTGAATCCTCTCACTCTCTGCACCTCTGACCTACACCCCAGCTCTTGTATCCATACATAAAATAAGTCTCTTTAAAAAAATAAAAGAGATGATACTCCATTTTCACTATCTATGTTCCTCATTTATATTGTAAGAAAAGCAAAAAAGATGAGTGTTGCCCAAGTATGAATTTTAGATCATGAGGCAACACGCTAGAAACACCAAGAAAACTTGGTGACAGGATTCCAGAGTCAACATTCTAACCCGTGAACATCTACTGCATAGGTGAAAAGGAAAGAAATAAAGGAAAACAAAAGAAAAGAAAAGAAGATAAAAGAAAAGAAAAAAAAAGAGAAAATAAAAATAAACTCTAAATTCTATTTACAGAAGGGATGCAGCTGAACCTAATAGTAAATGTAGATATTTTACTGATACTTATTTCAACAGCTTTCTGTTCACATGAATGTTGAAAATACCCTTACTCTGTTAATAAGAAAATAGAAGTGATGATATATAGTTATACTTACTTTTTAAACTTAAATATATTTTTTAAAAAATTGGTGACGTTTAAAATAATAAAAAAATGAAGAGGCACCATTTATTAATCAATATTGAAAAATACCTGGAATCATGTTCCTCTAATTTATTGATGGAAACTCTTCCACACTCTCTGTGTTGTATCTTCAGGTAAATTTTCCTCAGGTTGTAATTTCCTCAAGTTGACCATCTTTCAGTCCAGTACCAAGGTTTATACAAACACATAACTGATTGAGCTTCCACAATAAACCCCTAAGGCCACCCATAGTATAACTTTGTAATTCTTTTATATAGTTGGTGGGATGGCATAAGACAGGTCTTAGTGTTTCCTTAAATTTCCCAACAGACCTATTTCATTCTTCCCTTTGTTCCTGAACCTCATTCACAAGATGTGTCTTCCTCTTTATTATGCAGATTATATCCCTTTACAGTAGGTCTGACAAAATCAAAGTATTTTATCAGCAAAGCCAGAGTCTCCTTAATGAAATTTATACTTCAGGACTCTAAAATAATATCTGTCACAGGGGAATATGTGATATACTAAGTTAAATATCAAAGAAAGCTAAGAGAAATTATTCCATGTATATTATATGATTTTTCCTTTCCTTACAAGATAATAAAGGTACAGAATGCTCGAGGGAAAGCTTGAAATCTTCTTTAAGATTAAGAGCAATTCAATTTTTTTTCTTTGCATATTCAGGAAATCTGCAAAAACTCCCTAAAAAATTAAGTTCCAGAAAGATGACAAGCCATTTTACAACCCTTTCTACCTCCTCTCAGGTCCTATGAAAATAGTTCTTTTTTTCCCCTTTCTCTTAAATTTATGACATTTTATATATTCTCCCTCAAAAACTTTGCAGAGTAAAGTTTAGTCTCTCTTAGTACACACCTACATTTTTAACTTTCATTTTAAAATTTTATGTCAAATTAATTTTACTGCTTACCAAGGGAGGAAAAAAAAAAACAAAAAACACTGAGGTAAAACAGTATAAGCTTAGGTAGTTATAAAGGTCTACAGTGTGTTTACATGGTCTAAAACTTCCCTCAGCAGCTATCATCACTTTTCTTGACTGATAGCTATTACAGACTTCTCTATCTTCTCATTCTCTGATTTTACTAATGAGGTCACTGGGTTCAGAGAGGTGCAAGCCGCACAGAGAGGCTCTGGAGGAAGAGCTGCCAGACGCATGTTCAGAGAACTAGCAGTAAGGTGACAGCCTTGTGGATATTCTCCTGGGGTTAGGGGTGAGGTCTCTCACACCTGTGCCTGCTCACTCTATGTTGAGGGAACTGCCTGCCTATGACCTTTCCAAGGCCCTGATCCACAAATTCATGAGACAAATAAAATGTCTGTTTTAAGTCACTAGTTCAGATAGTGATTTTCCACTGAAACAGAAAATAAGAACAAGATAGTTACTTAATCTCTAGGTTCATCAGTTTTCTCTACTGAAATTAGTTGATTTATAAAAATATTAACATATAAGGTTATTGTGTTCACTAAGTATAATTTATAATATATATATGGAGAGAGGAAAATAAAAATCTGTAAGAATCTTTAAAACATTATGTCTACTGACTGTGATAACTTTGCTGCTATGATAATAAACATCCCGTTGAAAGACTATATCCTTATAGGAGTGATAATGGGCGAAATGTTAATACAGACTTATCCACAATGACATTTTTCCGAAATTTTGGAATTTGAGGTGTGTCAAGACTGGTAAACAATTATTTATGGTTACCATAGCTATGCATACTAAGTAATGGTTTTTGACATTTTTTAAATGCTATTAAGATAAAGATGTAAATTCAACTTGATTTTGTAATAAAATACATTTTCAGAATCACCTCAATATTTTAAACTTATAATTGTCTTCATTCTTTTAATTGTTTCATTTTTGTCAGGTTAAAGATCTCTTGAGATAGCTTCCTAATTTGTTTGCTATTTCAAGTCATTCATCCCTAATAACATGAGGGCATTAGAGACATAAACACAAATTTCATACAAATCAAATATCCAGCCAAGGAATTGAATAGGAAGTGGATATATAAGACTATAACCAAAGTAGGAAAACAACTCATTTGTTTTGGATTTGGATTTTTTTAAAGATCAGTAACTGAAATATATAAAATACTAGCAGTTTAATATTTTAAAGTGTTTATGTTCCTTATAAAACAAATATCCTAGTTCAATTTTATTTTTCCTCATTAACATATTTAAAGAGGAAATATCTTTTAAATAGTTGGGTTGATACATAACAGCAAATTAGGGTCTCTGTCTGCAAAGGAATGCAGTCAGAGTTAAAAAACTAAGACTGAGGATCACATCAGAAGTTGTTTACTGCTTTCCTCCCAAAGGCAAAGGAATGGATCAGGAGGATGTGTTATATACACACAATGGAATACCATCAGCTATAAAAATAGATAAACTCTTGCCATTTGCCAGAGTATGGATGAAACTAAAGGGGATTATGCTTAGCAAAATAAGAGAGAAGAAAGACAAATAACTGACAGTGTTATTTATATGTAGAATGTAAAGAAACAAATCAAAGTGTGAGATAAAATCAAACCAAAAACAGGCCCTAGGAATCTGGCTGTTGAACTGAAACTACCAGATGGAGGAGAGAGGAGATATTAAAAGTGGAGAGGGGGCTGAAGAGTGGAGGACTATTGGTATTTTGGGGGTGGGTGATGACATCTAAAGTGGGATCCTATACCTATACATCATATACAACTGCAGAAACCAGTGCTACCTAAAAAAAAAAAAAAAAAAAAAAATCACCCCGAGGGGAAATTACATAAAATACTTATTAAAAAGTTTATAATCTAGTAATAGCAAAATCAGAACAATTATTTTTCCTTAAAATTGCACATTCCCATATTAAAAAGTGTTTTCTACTTAGCAGATCCTCAGTGAGCACTGGGAATAATTTAAAGAAATCATTCCCCGACTGAGAAAACAAACCTGTTAATTAAGCTTTGCTATATTAATTTTTAGTACAAAACAACAACTAGTAATATGTCTAAATTTTAAAGACTCCTTGACTATCTAAAAGTTGTCATTTTTGAGAGTAAAGGAAATGAAAACAAAGATTACCCATGTTCACAATTCAGTCACACATTTATTCTACAATAATGTCATATAAAATTATATAAGTACTGCCCAGAATTGCTTTGAAGTTCTGTAATATCTGAACAATAGCTTGGCAGGCTGATGACTCTTCAAGTTTGTTCGATATGTTTTTTTTTTTTTTTTCAAATTCCAAGTTAGATATTTTTAATACTCCTTAATGCTCTTGAGATTTATGCATTTCATTAAATTTTATTCGACTTTGTAACCCAGAGTATAAAGAGTGTATAAAATTTATGGTAAAAATAAAGAGTCCCTTCTATAGTTGGCCTTGACACAAGGTACTAACTTCTAACCCATTATAAGCTCTACAAAATGAATTCTATAGAACAATACTTTACTTGCTCGAAAAGGCAACAAGAAACTTATTTCTCTAGCTGCCTTCACTTCTACTCCCACCACAATATATCTCTGTGTTCAACAGGGACTCATTTTTCTCTTGCTTTTTCTCATTTATGTCAATATGCTTTCAAATTCATGCCGACCTGTTTAGAGGTGTGTTTTGAGGATGACACATTTCTTCTTTTTGCTGAGAAGAGTATAAGAAGGATTAATTTAGTCTTGCATTCAAGATTAATGCAGTCACACATCAAAAACCTGGCCAGAGGTGCAACTCAGCTTCTCAGTAACTACTTATCATGAAAGTTGGACACCATTATATTCACATAAATATTTCCCAAGAATATACTATTCATAGGAGCTCATGAATTTAAAATTTGCTTGGCTATTTCCTTTAAAGAACTGATGTTTTGTATTTATCTCAATCACCTTAATGATAATCATATTTCATGGTTGACAGGAAAACTACCATGTTGCTCAGTTAGGACAGATTTTCAATTCACCTGTGGCAACTGCTAAGTGTAAGCTGAGGTAAATGTTTAAGATATTGCCAACCTTATATTATGTAATGGATTTTCCATAGGTAAGATGAAATTTATTGGAAAGTATCAGCTATTCAAATAGATTAAACCAAGCTAATTTGTTTTCACCTGGAATGAGGACATTTCATTTTTTTGGTAGGTTTTAAAAAAATATGTTTATGTATTTATATATGTTTTACATCATTGTTCATTTTTCTACAATAGTTGCTTTCTTTAGTCAAGTGTAATCCCCATAGAATTTCCACCTCCAGTTCACATATGCACCATCACCACAGTCACTTGTGCTATTCCCCCCCTTGTTTTGATATATTCGGCATAAAATTATTAGAATTCATAGTTTTATAGTATGTATTATATGCCAAAATTTTATATGTTACATTGGGTACAAGGCCAAAGACCTTTTCACGACACACAATTTTGATCATAGTCTAAAATTTACCTACATTCCCAATGTGCTTTCCTGCCAATGACTTCTTATCTGTCTTGTACTCCTCTTTAGAGTTACCAAACTATTCATGTTACATAAATTGATCTCTAAATGTAACATGCCCTTCCTTCACTTTTCATTTGATTAACATGTACTTGACTTCTGGGTTTCCAATGAGCACTATGCTACATGATAACTTTTTATTCATTACTCAGATTGAGTTGGGTATTCTGTGCTCAGTTATAATTGTATTTAGCTCTTCATGACACTTTGCATATCACATTATTATTTGTTTACCTGACTGCAGACTAAAGAGATTATGCCATTCTCAAAGCAGTGAATGTATTGAACTTATTTCTCCAGTACTTTGAGGACTCATACTTTCTATTTAAAGTTCTGCTGAGTGAGGGATATGTAGTTGCAAGATTCTATGAAAAAGTTTAGCACAGGCACCAAAAATATTACCAGCATCAATGAACTAGAATAGAACTATGTAGAATATTTCCCATCTCACTGGCTAAAAGATTGCTTGTATGTGGAAAAGATACAATGGAGATGGAATTGTTGTTCATTTGTCACAACAAACTTTATGAGGAAGTAGGTGTTGCCAAAAAAAACTCAAGGTTAAAGCATCTGTCAAAGGACATATTATTATCTTCATTTTTGAGGCAACTCCTTCCATTGTGTTAGGGAATGCCTTCATTAGCAAAAGGAATTGGGTGGCAATAAAAATTAAAGATCTAAAAAAAAAATCTTGTTTCACTTTTGTCTGATAAAGATAGTTTAGCAGACTAAGTTAGTAAACTTAGTCTTTACTAATAAGTTAGTAAACTTTTTCTGAGGTTAATAACTGATATTAGAGAATCAGAGAGACATTAATAAATTTCTGACAAAATAGACATCCATATGCTTATAAAAGTATGATCAATGAACTGAATAAGTAAAACGATGAATTTTTCCTAAACATCAAAGAAGAAAGATGCCTACAGTGATTTGGCTACCATAAAATTGTCTCTCTTTCTGGACATTCTTACTGTAAAACTTATGAACATTAGAGCATTGTAGACACAATGTGATTTTGTTAAGTCTGCTTTATTTCAAGTATATTAATTTGATAAAAAAAGTCTTCTTCATTTCTCATCTATATCATCCTTTTCTTCTCACCAATCCAGTCTTAGCAAGTCTGATATGTGAAGTTTAAAATAAAAATACCATATTTTAGGAAGTGAAAACATTTTGTTCCTACAGTGAAGTATGTAAAATGGATTTTATAAATAGATTATGAATGAATAAGCCCAATGAAATAGGTGAGAAACAAGACAATTAAAACATTTACTCAGTCTTACTAAATATTAGACAGATTTCTTCTTGATCTCCCTTTTCTTACACTTTAGAAAAATTTGCAACTGTACATTCTTTCACTGCTCTTATAGGAAGTAAAATTGCTCTCAATATCTTTCCAGTTTTACAAGGAATGTATTTTAAGCATCAAAAAGACATACCATTAAATGTAATTATCAAGAAAGATAGAACACTTATCTTTCAATTTCTGTGGGAGGACAGGGGCCAAAATTCAGTAAGTACTGATTAGCAAACATAGATGACACTGCCACATGGACCAGTCCTCTGGTATTTTTCATCAGTTCACCCCTGCATTAAAAATTCCCTCTGCCATTTGTTTCAGTGAAGTTGAGTTCATCCTTTTTTCTCAATTGCAATGACCTTCAATAAAGTCTTCTTTTACCTGTTTATCATAGCTAGTGCAACTTTCTTCTCTACCAGTGATGGCATTTAAATTATATCTTTACCTGTACTCAGTTTAGTGTAGTAAAACTCGGTTTCCTAATGCTATGATAAATAGAAGAAAATCCTTTGCTGATAAAACACAAAACGTATTTATAATAATTATTATGGATGCTGTACACATATGGGGTCTCTTTGGTGGCACAGAAATCTCAGCACTAAAATCTCAGCACTATCAGGCTATCACCAGTCACTGCAGCATGAGTTCTATCCCTGGCCAGGGAGGTGACTAACATGGCGCAGGAGACCTCCTCTGCCTTGCCCACTGCTCCCCCCAGCAGTGGGGCAATCTGTTCTGTTACCCATCTGTCTCTGGTGAATGCTCTCATTCCTCACACCTCCATCCTGTGCCCCAGTTCTTGTAGCATAAATAAATCTTAAAAGAAATGAATGTTGTATATTATGAAAATAATATACCCACTGTTATAAATTAATATTAATTTGCTTCTATACAAACATTAATCTCAGTCTATGTTAATATTGGTCAATTACATACTTTAAATTCATAGATATGATATTTAAAATGTTTAAGGTACTTAAAAAATTGAACCAAGGATATATTAAATACATATAGGAGGAATCAAGCACTGGCTATTAGTACCTCAGGAAGAACAAGTAGGTATCTATTCAGCTTTTGTTTTTTTAAGTCAGGTAAATCACATGGCCACACTTAATGATATCAGTTCAATCCCTGCATGTTACTGGAAATGGTGAGCAGCAATAATGTGTACGGTAGATCAAATTGATCTACTTACTTGTACTAAATTATCATATTTCCTTAATATATAAATTCTATGATGTAGATATATATGACAAAAAGCATGTAATGTGAACTCCTAATACAACTTTTATCTGGCTTTTTAACTTTTTAGCTAGATAATGTGGATGATTATGCCATTTTGATTATATTGGTTTGAATTTCATATTTTTTCAGTTTGATTTGAAAGTAAATACTAAGGTGAAAAATTAAAAAGGAACTTAGCATAATGGTTCTTGAATTAAGAAGGAACATTTAATTGCCTTGGCTATTATCTTTCCATGTATTTAGATATTTTATAGCCTTTTTTTCTGTGACCTTTTTCTAAAACGAAATCACTGGCCTTTGATAATATGGAGCTTACTTATAATATTGCTTAATATAATTTCTTTCCACTTGCAAAATTTTTATTCGTATTGCTGGGAAAAAAGTATCTAACTGTATTAACTTACAGAGTTCATATCACATTTTCCCCTATTTTTCCTATCTATATTAGACATTTTGTTGACATATAAATTTGTGTTATCTCAGTGGTATTATTTCATTAGTGTTTCATTAGTGTTTCATTAGTGTTATTTCATTAGTGTTATTTCATTAGTTCAATGAAATTCCATTTTTATTCATCACAGTTTCATTTTAATTTCTTATACAGAACTATCCTGGAAGGCTTCATTATTCATTCCAAAGAAACTAGATTGCTGACTATCTATCTGGACCCTGAGAAACCATGCAAGCATTCCGCTTCAAATATTTGCCAGTATTTACATATTGTTTTCCTCCAGAATATAGTCAGATTTTCTATTGCAGGCGCATACATACACTCACATATCAATTCCAAGAGAAAATATAGGTCACGAAGACTGAAATTTTCCACACTACTAGTCATTTTTAATTTCCCCAGTACTTCTCCTCACACATGACCCTTTCAAAGGCAACTGCTGTTCCTCCTCCCATTGCACCTCTGCTGGGACTCAACTCACATCACTGTTCACTGATTTTTAATTTCCATCCCTTACCTTGGCACTGGTGATTCTCCCACCTGACAGCTACTTTCAAACATGTCTAAACGGACGTACCTTTATTGCCCCCAAGTAGCTGCCTCACTCTCCTTGCCTTTACAAACAAACCTCATAAAAGAGACTAAGGCCCTGCCTCACCTCCCTGCCTCTGCCATCACTCTGTCCATGAGACTTCTTCCTTCTCACCTCATTCTAATTAATGCTTTATGCTTTTTAAAACTAGCACCATGATCTCTCTCTCTAGGGACACTAATAAGGTCTGGAATGTCATATGCAATGTCTCTTTCACTGCCTACCTCCTAACTAGGGAGGTTTGACAATTTGGGTCAAGCAATTTAGTTTCTAATTTTCACATTTCTATTTCAATGCAATAACTTCCTAATACTTCCCACAGAGGACTTTTGCTCAATGCCAACATTTTCTGTTCCCATTGTTATTCACTTTATTCTACTTTTTACACATTGTAACCCCATAAATTTAATTATTATATCATGTTTCATCATCTAGCAGCAATTTAAAATGCAGATCTACTTTCTTCTATAAATATGCATTCTTCTCACTATACAAAGGCTTCCTTGTTTGTTTATGTTCTCCCTTTTCGTCCTTCAACAACATAATATGTTGTTTATTTAATCAGAATAAAAATGTGTGTGTTGTCTGTACACATGGAGTTATATCGTATACGAGAAACTCCCGTGTTTATCTATGTTGCTCAAATATGTGATCATTTCCTTACAGTATCCTTAACACTCTTCTATACTAGCAAATCTAGTTCCATGACTATTTCAAGATTTTCATAAGTGTAAATAAACAAAATGCACATCTAAGATACCAACGAATGTTTTTGTGACCCAGTGTCAAATAAGACTTTTTTCCAGCAACTGCACTAAAATGTTAAAGCATGTGTTAAAGCATAGTGTGTTAGCATAGAGGAATAGTTAAAACAATCCCTTTGTCAGGAGCATAGTTAAGAGGATTGAAATGCATGTCCTGGGTATCAACCAAATATGAACAAAATTCCTAGGCACACATTGGGTTTGGGGATGAAGGACTCCAGCAAAATAGCCAGCAGATAGATTTCTGGGTGTGAAGTCAGAGACACTGTGTGTCTAGTGCATAAAACTTGTAAACTACCAAGACAGGATTTCTTTAAAAAAAACAAAACAAAAACAATCTCTTTGTTTCTCTGGCATTACATTAAGTTCAGCTACTGAGCTAAGTATCTCTATCACGTGGCAACACATGGTCAGTCCCCAAAAATTTCATAGAATGCTTACTCTTGATTTGTGCTAATAAATATCAGACATTGTACATACACAGGAGCTTATTTAGCTAGTCTAATAATTTTGCACAATTGAGGAAAATGAGTTACAGGACTTAAATATTCCCAGGATTAAACTATAAACATCAACGTCAAGATTTGGCCCCTGTTCTACTGAATTCCAAAGCCTGTGTTTAACTGAGACACCATATGTGTCATGTTTACAGATTGTCAAACACTGATTTACACACAGGAATTGTAGTTTCTTATTATGCTAGAACTTATGGGATCATAAATCAACCCTAGTCTTAAAAACTAAGAATACCACAAGTCAGAGGACTGTGGAAGGTTGTTGAGAAAGCTATTGCATTTCAAGGACCAGCAAACAGTTGAATACACCCCATTTAGCTTCTTGCTGTCTCGATATCATTTGCAAAACATGGAAGATTTGCAAAATTGTGTGCACAAAAAGAGCAGACTTGATCTGTCACTTTGAGTGGCATTCAGAATTATTTAGTAGAGCCCAAAATGAAATTTGGGTGTCTTGTTTAATGAAGGACCTGTTCTATCACATTGAATCAACACTTCTTAAGCAGATGGTTATAGTGCCAGGAAGAGAGCAAGCATGTCTTAATTTATGACTGTCAGTGCAGCAAATATGCTTAAAATATTAAATTATTTTTAATATAAATTTTACAAATTTGAAACCATCTCTGGGTACCAGTTTTCTACTCCAAGTTGACACACCCACCCAGGACAGGAAAAAAATGAAAAACAGAGAACAGATATTTTCAGCTTAAGGTAGAATGGTAAGTCTTGGTAAATTATCATTATCTGTGTGAAATATTTTGTTATAGTTTTAAGGATTCATAGATTACTAAATAAAAGTACACTATTCAAAAGGATACATTAATATAAAATATTCATTATTTGGAAAATGTCTGACATTTGCTATCTGCATTCTTTGTAAAATAATTTTAGAAATGATTTATAAAACTTAAAAATAAAAGCATACATGAATTAACCAATGGTGTGTCAGTTTTTAAATCATTTTATTGGGGATTTTTTAGAACAAACATATCCTTTTCTCAACTTTAGAATGAAAAATCAATAATAATCAGAATAACAGCTACACATTAAATGCTATTTGTCAGATGTTTTTAAAAGGAGATGAAGAATTTCCTAGTTATGTGACATCAGTTTAGTGATATGAGCAATGTTATTAGTACATAAGGTAACAATACTTATTTTAATTATTATAACCATTCTAAAGAGATTATATCCAACAGCATAGCAATATCTTTATGAACAATGTCATTATCAAAACTAGTTACCAATTAGGAAACCAATATTAAAGGGTTACAAAATATGCCTAAGTGTTGAGGAGTGTATCTCAAAGTATTCTGGTTCCAGACCCTATCACTTAAAACAAAGTCACAAGACTACATGTATAACTTTATTTGATAAGTAAATACCCACAGTCTAGGGACAGACAAGTTTAAAGACAGAATAAACCCATGAATATTCATGGGAGTCTCTTATACAAGACTATCTGGGAAATGGTCCATTTATACTAGGGCAAATCAAATTCATCATGAACTAAAGTAGAAATGCTTTATGCATTTACAAGCAAAAACAGTATATTAAAAATGAAAAATATATAGTTTAACCTCTATGCACACTGCAATTATCAGAATACTTTTAATAGCTTGTAGGATGCACAGAATATGATTATGAAAGGTTTTTCCAAAGAAACCCCAAACAAAACAAAATATCTAGTCCATGATGTCTAAAATTCCTCTGCTAAGTCATTTTTTTTAAGGTCAACACTAAAATTCAAAGTAACAAAAATAGCATTTTTAAATTGTGGATTAAAATTGTGTATTTGAATTGTGCTTTTATGTGGATCTAAAACACAGTTAGGGGACCTCCCTGGTGGCACAGTGGGTTAAGCAATGCACTATGAAGCAAACCACAGCCACTGTAGCATAAGTTCGATCCCTGCTGCCTGCCAGGGAGGGGACCCACATGGTGCAGCAGACTTCTCCTGCTGTGCCCACTGCTCCCCTCAGCAGTGTTCTTCAGTTGATCTGCCTGTTTTGCTCCCTGCTCTCTGTGGTGAATCCTCTCAACCCCCCCACACCTCTGGCCTGTACCCCAGTACTTGTTTGCATAAATAAATAAATCTTAAAAAAAAAAAAAACACAGTTAGTGTAAGTGTCCAAGATTAAATCTTGGGCTATTTGCAGTCACTCAATGACCTGATACAATCTCACATTTAAATACAAACAATATGCTGATGGTCCCCAAATTTCTATCTCTAATCCTGATTTCTATATTTAGTAAAATACTTATAGCCAATGTCTAATTCCGCATGGAGGAAGTGTACAGATACTCCTAAAATACATATATTTTGCACATGACTGAGTGGCACCCCAGGACCCCCAAGTTTATATGTTATAGTTTACATGTTAAAGGGGTCTGGGTCCATGCACACAAAGCAAATATTTTTTACTGTGAGAGATCTTTAATAGAATTAATGTGACTAGAGAGGAGAAGAAATAATAGTAGTTTCCCAACAAAACACCCCAAATTACCAATTTCCTCATGGGTAAGTGTCCAGCCAAACAGGATGGGCCCAAAATGGAACTACCAAAGCCTGAAAGCTTTGCTTTAACACTAATTCACCTTTTTTCAGGGAACCAAAGAAAAGGGGTTCTGAAGCAGATTTCAGTACACTGACACAAAAGGATATACCACATCAAGATATCAGCTGCCAGTGTCAGGCTCCCCATGTGTCCTTCACCAATGTGTCTCTTCCAAATGTCTCTCTGCTACATGTCTCCTCTATGTCATCTTACCAGTAGTCCTTTGGTGCAAACCAGGTCACTGGAACAAGAAGAGTTGTTTTCTTTTTAACCTGAGACACATTCCTTCCCTGTTATTTAGCTTTACTTGTCTGCTCAGCTCCACCCATTTTTAAGTAGGGGTAGGGAACATGGTACTTCCCCCTTTTTGGAAAAGTCTCTGTAACATGTACACAACTGATTGCCTAATCTTTCCCTTCAATCAATTTTCTTTTAGTGTTTCTTCATTTCACCTTTTGAAACTTTATACTATGTGACTAGAGCAAAAATCGCTGGAAGTTAGAAAATCATGGATTGAAAAGATTCTCTCTCTCTCTCTTGCTCGCTCTCTCTTTCTCACACACACACACGTATAAACCATTCTTATACATATATTCTATTTCTATTTCTAATTCATCAGAACACTTAGACTTTATATTAAAAATGCAGCCACAATTTGACCACTTATCATTTCTATGCTCTGTCATATGTCATATGTCTGCACAGCAATTTCCTACCTGGTGTCCTTAGTTCTGCTTTCAACTACTTTAGAGTTTATTACTAGGCGAGCAATCAGTGCTATTTTTTCAAGCGTAAAATCAGATTTTGTTGATATGTTTAAATTCCTTCAACTGCTCTCCATTTCGCTAAAAGCATAGAATAGTTTTTAGGTGGACCCTCTTCTCTATTTCCTATCTAAGCCCTAGAATCAGCCATTTCTACAAAGAGTGCTGGTTCTTAAGAGAACAAAATCTGGATACTGGGTAGCTTCATTGCCTCTGTATTATTGTTTCTAGGCTCATTGACCAGACAGGCATACTATAATCCTAGAGAAATGAATGGAAAAATTAGTAAATGTGTAACAACAGAAGACATAGGGGGCAGAAAATGTTGCTCTCCAATAATCATAGTCCTGAGAAACCGTAAGAGAGTAAATAGACTTATACTTGCAGGCATAGACTGGTATATAAGAGGAAGCTTATGAGAATGTGGGCTTTACTCTTTTAATAGAAATCTTCAGATATATAGCTGGCTATGCCACATTGAATTGTTCAGAATATATATATAAAAAAACCCACCATTGACAACACAAAATATGGTGAGTGAGCTCCTGTTTATTATTATTTGCTACATGAAATCAGTCCCACTGGCATAACTTCACAGAAATATCAAGTATGTCTGTCAAAAAATAGGCGCTGTGGACAGTGTCTGGTAAAAATAGGCACTCAATGCACATTTCCTTAATGAATGAATGATGTTTTCAGTACATTCCAGGTGTTCATTAAAATATGAAATACTGTTTGTTTCAAGAAAAGGAGTATCCATGGAGTCTAACAGTCTTCTTCAATTCCCTTCCCACAAATGTACGAACAGAAAGAAACAACAAATATTTAATGTAAAAAATATTATGAAGACAAGACTCTAAAGAATCGATGGTGGCACTAGAAAATTAAGATTTCAGCAAACAATAGCACTAAGGAAGCTCAATGCTAAACAAACTTTAAAAGCTGAAATATATTATTTTAATAATAGATAATTTAGTTTATTCAAATTTCAGTGACTGAGCATCTATTAATGAGCCAGTCTTCAAGTCTTATACACTTATAACTTATACCTTGCAAAATTTGCAAGTCTTATATAACTTGCAAAATTACACAAGAAGGCTCTTTCTTATCAGTAGTGAGTTAGAGTCAGCTACTTTGACCTGCCCTCAATACCTTCTAATATAAAGAGTGACTAAATGCTCTGTTGAGGAAACAACAATTATTTCCTATGCTGTGTTAGTTTTTTATCACTTCATTAAAAATTCACACAAACTCACTGGCTTAAAACTAAACAAACTCATTATATTAAATTCATAGAGATCAAAAACCCAGGCATAGTGTGGCATAGCTGGATCATCAACTTAAGTTTACAAGGCAGGAATCAAGGGTTTCTTTTTTTTTAACATTTATTTATTTATGCATATAAGAGCTGGGTTACAGGACACAGGTGTGTGTGTGTGTGTGTGTGTGTGTGTGAAGATTCACCAGAGACAGAGTCGGGAGCAGAGCAGGTGGATCTACTGAAATACACTGTTGGGGTAGAAGCGGGTGACCAGGGAGGCCCAGAAGAGTTTGTTCCTTCCTGGAGCTTCTGGAACTGTATTCTTACTTGAGTAATTAGAAGAATTCAGTTCTTACTATGTAGGACTGAGCTTTCTTTTTTCTTACTAACTGCCATGGACATTATTTTCAGCTTCTAGATGTTAGCTCCATTTTTTGGCTCATGTCTATTATGCTTTTATCATTTCTCTTATTTTTTTACGCTATTATAGTGGTAAACAACCTATAAATTTTTTGCTACAAATTCTTTCTCAACCAAACCACTTTTTATATAGCCACAGGAATAGTTAATGATATACCCAAAAATCATCCCCTATACCTCAAGTTAATGTCAAATCTCATTAATGTGTCAAACATCATGCTCATAATTTAAACTCAGTTCACCTCTTTATTTTGTTTTTTTTTTTAAAGATTTTTATTTATTTATGCATACAAGCACTGGGGTACAGGCCAGAGGTGTGGGGGGATGAGAGGATTCACCACAGAGAGCGGAGAGCAGAACAGACAGATCAACGGAAGTACACTGCTGAGGGGAGCAGCGGGCACAGCAGGAGAGGTCTGCCGCACCATGTGGGTCCCCGCCCTGGCAGGCAGCAGGGATCGAACTCATGCTGCAGTGACTGCGATTTGTTTCATAGTGCGTTGCTTAACCCACTGCGCCACCAGGGAGGGCCCAGTTCACCTCTTTATAGTAAACATTTGATATACCATTATCTTCTCTTTAACTTGACATTCACTGGTTCACAACCCAACACTGAACTTATCAGCATCCCCTCAAATTTACATTGGAGAGCCTGAACATCTCAAATATCCCCTTCCAATAAATACATTTTGTGACCTCACCAAATACATAGAAGTTATCAGAAAATGGTACCGATTACAACTCAGGAAGCCCCAAATATGAACCAAAGGCAAAGATGAGAGCAAATGACAAGAATTTGCATTCCTATATGAGGATTTGTGCACCACTTGCTCAGTTATCTTCTCTGTTGTTTTAAATAAATTTCTGCCATGGAACTGAAATGAAAAAAATGGATTCAACTAAAGGCAGATCTTTCACACACAGAGGGACAGATGCAACGAGTTCATCAGAGATTATTTGAGATAAATGGAAATGGGATTTTTCTACTCTATGCCTGAACATGCACTTTTGTATGCAATGATCTTTAAAACATCATATGAGAGACACCCCTTTATAATTAATGCAGCTATATTTTGTATCTTTAATTTGAAATAAAAATCACCTTGAAATTGTATTTCCTTTGTTAAGATCTTTAAAATACTGATTTGGGTTCATATTCATCATAAATAAATATATTTACATAATATTCATATTGATGGGTAGTATTAGCTAAGTACTTGAGCTTACTGGTTTTTGTAAATATTGAACTTAAGTCATAATACAGGTGAATTAAAATTATAATGTTACTACTATTACAGTCCATTATGTTCTGGTTGAATTATTCATAACCCCAAAGCAAATGTCCTTTCTCTATAGCACATAACCATGAGGGAACCTGGTTTTTCAAATACCTATTTGGTCAGTACAAAGTATTAGCTGGTTACTGAGCATTCCTTTATAGGACCTACAAATAAAATTACCATGACAAATATGCTTAATGGTTATTCTGCAGATGTTCCATTACAAAACTCTATTCATGCTATTAATCTTCTGAAGCCTATTACCATTCCTACAGACAAGACCATCAACTATTCAAATGTTGTTAATTGACTAATTTTGAAGTGGTCTCCAAAACAGAAGTTAGAAGCTGCTTATGTGCAACCAAAAAGTCTGACAATAGCCTTAATGAAAAACTGTAAGTTACAAAGTGAAGAAATCTCTAAACATACAATAAAAACAGCCTTCTGAATGCCACTAATGCTGAATGTAATATTGTAAATATGTTCAAAAGCAATTTTCACAGCGTTTATTTCTTTATTTCTTCTTTTCAGAAGAAATAAAAGTTTAAATTGCAATATTCTGTTTCTCAAAACATAATGAAAACCTTCCAATAATTCTTATTTCCTATCTAATTCAAATAAGTTTTCTTCCTAAAGTTTATATATCTATTTAAAATGTTGCATATATTTCTATATATACCTGCACAATTATATATAACACAGATAATGTAATTATATATGTAATTGCATATATATTGCACTGCAAAAAACTTGTCTGTTTTTGCTCTCACTGTAATATAATAAACTATATTAAATAAAGAGTAATTTTGTGTAAGTTTTATTAGGGCTGACATAATTCATGACACAGAGTGACCATACAAGATGTAGGTGTTGAATGAAATATTAGAAGAGTAAATGGAAGAATAAATATATACTAATTTAGAAAATAATGTTTAGGGTATTTATGCATATTAAATTGAATTGTATCAAAGATAAGCAATAAATAGTTATTACTTTACTCAAAAAATTCATGATATATTCAATAAGAAAAAGCAGGAAGCTTTTCAGATTGTTTTTTTCATAAATCTGCATCCTTTAAAATAAGACCCTATTAAACTTGGAAGAGTAAAGACACAAATTTGGGGAAAAGAGGACAACAAAATCTTTAGCAATAATTTCCTCTGGAATCAATCTATGAATCAAACAATCCTTCCTGAATTTAACTACATTAATAATTTATTTGGGAACATGGAGTTATACATCTACTCTAATTTGCATTGTTCATCAGAAGATTAATAGTATAATTATGCACTGCATATCATTACTAAGAGAGAATTACTGTATCTAGGGTAAAAACAGTAAAAATTCTGAAACTGTCTTGCAAAGACTTTCAATTCTTATACAGTAATTTTAAGGTTGTCAATGTCTGAACTATAGATATGACTAATCATGATGAATGGTACCAAGTGATCTTATAAAAGTTTACATTGTTTCCTTGATGTTTGTAATTTAATGTTCAAAATCCTTTCTGTACATTGGTAACACATGTTTTATCTAAACATTTTAATCTGTGGAAATATGACTGTTTGTCTTTATTCTAGTTGTCAACTACAGCCACATTTTTCTAAAAAGTCTCTGAAACATTGGTTATTTGTGATTAAAAATTGATAATGGTGCAAGCCATCTCAGGTTTTGTTCCTTTATATTTTTCTTGCAAACAAATCAACCTCAAAGAACCTTACCTGGAATCCAGTTTCAATTTTAATGCCTAAAAATAAAGGCTTTAATATTTTATGGCAATAAATGAAGGTTAGCTCTTTCTTGAACCTTTATTTTATCTCAGAAATACTGTCTCCATTCAAGCATACAAGCCCTTGCTCTCTTGCAGGTAGAATTTAATGTATCATCGACCTCAGGAAAAATAAAAATACTTGAAGAAAGCTAAAGTTAGATAAACATTTTTATATATCCTTTAATAAAAATCACTCACAGAATTATTCTCACCCCTTGAGAGAGTTGCATGTGTGTGTGTATGCGTATAGCAAAACATTGTAATCAATATTAAAAGACTCAAAGGATCCATCCAGGGTCCTGGATGCCTAGACCCTTAGTGAGTACTCTACATTTGCAAACACAGAATGAAAAAGGGCAACAATACTGCAGATAAATGACTTTTATTTTATTGGCCCACACTGACAGTACTAAACTGATTTATATCTTTCTGGATCTTAAAACCTTCAAATGTGCTTTATAGGAGAATACAGTATGGAACTTGGGTCAATGGGACAAGAGAGTCAAATGGTAAAAGTTCAAGTGTAAGTGTTCTCTGCAAGAAGTTTAGGTGTTGACTACAAAGAAGTAAATGAAGACTTCCCTTGGGATTTTGATGGAAGAAAAAGATGGTCGGCTTTTCTTTCTTTAGTCATTTAATAGTATTTGCTTGCAAATTGTATATAAGAGAACTGAAAAATAAGTTATCTAATAAAGATAAGTAGTTTTTTCTTGACTCTGTAATATTAAATATAAAACTTAAGTAACCATAGAATGGTATTTGTTTATCAGGGATATGTCAAATATATGCTGTGAATCAATGAATCAACAAATCAACAAATCATCAGAGTCCAAGTTTTAGTATTTTATCCATCTAAGTCCATGGCTCAAAACAATAGACAGAAGTAAAAAAATATAAGACCTATAACATTCTGATTGTTGTGGCTAAAATGCCTTGTGCTCTTTATTACATGTATAGATAATTTAAAAATTATATTGATCTAATTACTTAAATTCTTTCCTTTACTCTGTCACATCCTTTCCTTACTTATTCTAGGAATCTGCTAGATTTTTGACTTCTGACAAGGGACTATTATTGAAGGTCTACAATGAACTCATAATACTCAACAACAACAACAAAACCCACAAATAACCAAATCAAAGAAAATGGGCAGAAGATCTGAATAGACATTTCTCTAGAGAAGACATACACTGGCCAGCACACACAAGAATAAAGGGATATCATTACTTTTCATCAGGGAAATACATTATAAAACCATAATGAGATGACATTTCATACCTATGAAAATAACCCATATTCAAAAACCCAGAAACAAGTGTTGGGAAGAGTGTGCAAATAAACAAAACCTCCTATTTTGCTATTCAGCAATTCTACTTCCTGAATAACTGAAACAAACAAACAAAAAACAACAACACTATTTCCAAAGGATATAGGCACTGCTATGCTCATTGCATCACTATTTATAGTAGTCAAGTTATGGAAGCAAACCGAGTGCCCAGTGACAGATGAATGAATTGAGAAGATGTGGTGTGCATAAACAACAGAATACTAATCTGTATTGTATATGAGAGAGAGAGAAAGAGAGAGAGAGAGAGAGAGAGAGAGAGGAGAGTCCAATCCAATATTTACAACATGGATGAGCCTGGAGGGGCTCATGCTAAGAAAAATAATTCAAAAGGAAAAAGACAAATACTGAATGATTTCCACTCACGTGGAACATAAAGAAACAAAACAAAGTGTCAGACAAAACCAAACTAAAGCAAACATTAGGAATTAGAAGGTATCAGAGAGGGCCACAAAAAGGAGGATAGCAATGTGGGAATGTAACAAGGTGGTCCACAAGAAAGGGGAAAGTTCCAGAATCCTGGTAAAGGATTCTTCCCTAAGTAAAGTGGAGCTAAGCAGGGATAAAAAATATGCTGGAAAGAGGAGCTGGAGGACAAAAGAGAGGGAGAAAGAAGGCAGCAGGATGGAGAGCAGCAAATAAACATGAAAGAAGCACTTGGAATAGAGGAACATATTAAAAAAAAAAAAACTGTGCTTGCTTTTTAATCTTCAACTAATTAAAACAAATGTGGGTAAGAAACCCATGGAAAGCTTAATAATAACAACTTTCATCTTAATTTTGATTTTGCTCTTTTCCTCCCAGGTTTATCTAACTCTTTCTAACCCTTTTCTATGGGGCTCTATTAAAAGGTCTTTTCAGCTTACATCAGGTGTTTAAGCCTTTCTTTAAACAAATCCTATCTAGCTGAACTTTTACCCTCAAAGAAATATATAACTTGAAATGCTTAACTTAATAACTATATTCTTAATCTTTTTTGTATTGTTCCCTAATTGTATTAAAGTTCCTTTCCATTAAAGGCCTTATGTATTTATCTTAATACGGCAAATAACAAAACCCATTTAAAGAGGGTAGATTTGGGGGTTCTAGAATGCCCCTCTCCCTGCCCTGTAACAGGAAGAGGACCTAGTGAATTATGGTCAAAGACCAAGGGTGCCTTGGTTTGGATGTGATCTTTAATGTATCTCTGTGGAGGTGTGAACTTAAAGCTGAATCATACAGCAGCTTATACAAAGTCCTTACACAGCAGGGATCAAACTCATGCTGCAGTGGGTGCGGACAGCTTCACAATGCTGCACATTAACCCACTGCTCCACCAGAGAGGCCCCAGGAAAGTATCTTTAATATAAAAGTGATTTTTGTTGCTACATCATAGAGTACTGAATTCTGAAAATAGAGTCTACTTTTTAACATTTCATGCCACAATCCCTTTGCTTGGTAACCAGTGACTGAAGCTAATAAATTTGTAGAGAATACATAAATATTAAAAAAATACTCGAAAATTTTCAATATTCTATTGTGTGAAAGTATACACTAAATGCACAGAGAAAATAATTTTTAAAAAGACTTACTGCAGCATGCCTTAACTAAGTCCCCTGAAATCTCTTTTGTAATAATCCTTAATTTTGAGGATAACATCAATGAACATAATAAGGAATTTGTACTAGCAAATAAAATCTCTCTCAAGAACCTCAGATTTTGCATTGTGCAGAAAGTTTAAACACCTGACTTTGTATGAACAGATCAGTGAAGACAATTAAAATTTAATGTGGAGTAAATTAATTATGAATTATAGGTCTTGTGTCAAATGAAGGAAGAAATAACTTAAAAAGAGTTAAAAAATATAAAATGTATGTTTTATACATACATAGAAGTTTGGTCTGACTATTCCTTTCTTTTCTCAAGCCCCCCTCCCCAGGCCCCCTTGGGAATCCAACAAGCCACATGTATGTATTGTACCTAATGTAACAATGCTACAGAGACATTATATGCACCTGAAAGTAACACTCAACTACTTATTTGATACTACATATCAAATAATTGATACAACATTAAAAACCATTTTAATTTTCTTATCTTGTAAATTGCTTAGTTTACTCCACATAATGTATTCTCTATAAGAAAAATTATGCTATAAATAGCATATAAAGAATATTCATAGTATATATAGATAATGCTATATCTTCCTGAAAATTCTCAGTAGAAATAATTTACCAAATGATTGCCTTTTTAATCTTTTTTTCTAAATACTTGTCCACGCTTTAAACAAAATGTCTGAGCTTTATTATTATTCTTTCCATTTTTCCTGTTTCATGACTTTAATATCCTCAAGGTTACCAAAATTTTAGTACTGTATAAAAATTGTATTTGTACAAAATTTACAATTTATAATATTTGGATACGAAGTAATCTATGAAGAACCCAAAGTTTGAACTAGAATATTGCCAAGCACAGGCGCGTACAAAAAATACTTAAAATTAGTCAATCTTCTGCCGCCATCTGGTGGTATAATGTGGTATGAACCAATTAAAATAATTCCAATTTTAGATACAGGAAATTTTAACTTAAAATTAGTTTTCCACTTCAAGTACACATTTTATTGTTTTTACGTTCATAAACTATAATAAAATATATGTTTAATAAATTCCCATTGTGGTTGATTTCCTGTAACACATTTTGGATAAACCAATGGCATTCACATTGTCCAAAATATCACATAAAACTGTCCTTTTATGTCATCTAATACATGTTTAAGTTTTAAAATGCTGTATACGTTAGCTTTTTATTTATTTTACTTCAATTTCACAAATCTTTAAGGAAATATATACAAGCAGGTGTTGCAAGAATAGCAATACAGACTTCAAACTTAGTGTTTTCTCCCCTCCACACTCCCCTTTCAAAATGTCTCTTCTCTACTGCTCAACTTCCCAAGAAAACATGATGTCAGGAGAAAATATCTGAGGGTTTATAGAAGGAGTGAATTATATGGATAACCACCTTTCCGGTTTCTGTTTTCTGCATCTGCGCTGAACTTCCCTTCCGCCATTGTATCAGTGTATTGTGTTGGTATACAAGCGTGGCAGGGCATGATCAACATGGCGGACACTGCATTGGCAGCTGTTAATGAAATTTGCACCTCAATAGTCCGCACTAATAAGGTTTTCCATATTTGATCCTAATTACCTCAATTCCATGACTATATCAATGAAACATGGTGTGTACCAGACTGCCGAGTCAATTGAGTGTTGATAGTAGGTGACTGAGACATTAGCATTGGTACTCAGTAACATCTTCAGTAACACCATCTTGAGACATGCAAGTACTGACCTCCTCTCCAGTGACAAGACGGACTGACTACACGGGGTTCAAGCTTCACACTCCTGCCACGTGTGAGTAAAGGGAGGTCTTGGTTACACTGCAATCTTTTCCCAAACTTACATTACCAAAGATTGACTAAACATAATTGTGTTGGCTGTTTCTGAGCTTTGGTCTGTCTGTTCCACTCGTCTATGTGCATCTCCATTTACCGATGTCACATTTTTTTTTGACAGCTTTATTCTTAATTGTTCTTAAAACTGGGTAATGTGTTAAATGTTTTCTATTTCAAAATTATTATAAGTCTAGTTCCTTTATATTTCCATGCATATTTAACATAATGTGTTAAACATTGTTCTATTTCAAAATTATTGTAAGTCTAGTTCCTTTATATTTCCATGCATAATTTAAATTCAGTTTCTTTATATCTGCACAAAAAGTTACTGAAAATAGGATCTATGCTACATTAATTCTAAAAAAATGTTTGGGAAAACCTCATACAAATATGTCGAGTCTTCCATGTATTCTTTGTTTATACAGATCTTCTCTTGTATCTGCAATATATGATTTTATACTTTTGAGTTATTTTTAATGATACATACTATGTAAACAAATATATTTATGTGAATTATGATTTTAAAATGTTCATACAAATATATTTATAAATTATGATTTTCAAACATTCATTGCTTAGATATAGAAATATGATTAATGTTTGTGTGCTTACATATTTTCTAGCCTTATTGAATTCAATTTATTAGCTCTTCAAAGGTTTTATGTATTCTTGGAATTTTCCATATAGAAAATCACATCTTCAGTGAATATGATCAGATTCATTTCCCATTATAATCTCTAGTTTTTGAAATTTATTTATCTTGTCTATTGCCTTACAGTTATGGTTGGTATCATTTAAAAAAATGAATTAGCATTGCATTGTAACATTTTATATGGGTTTATTATTGAGAATAAACGTGTGTGTACACTATTTTAAGTTCAACCTTAACAATCCACATCAAACTTTCTCCACAATAGTGTATTCTTTCCCCCTCTCCATTTCACTTTCTATCTGATAACTACTAATTAATCTTACAGTCTAAAAGTTTAATTTTTTTATTCAGTTCTTATATTTTAAGCTATCTTTTCTTTTTTTAAAGATTTATTTATTTATGCATACAAGAACAGGTTACAGGCCAGAGGTGTGGGAGGTGAGAGCATTCACCAGAGACAGAGCAGGGAGCAGAATAGACAGATCAACTGAAATACACTGCTGAGGGGAGCAGCAGGCGAGGCAGGAGAGGTCTGCTGTGCCATGTGAGTCCCCTCCATAGCTAGGGATTAAACTCATGCTGTAGTGGCTGCAGACACCTCACAGTGCAGTGCTTAACCCCCTATGCCATCTGGGAGGCCCCGTTTTTCTTCTTAATTTAAGTAATACTGCATGCATCATGATAAATAGAAGTAGTAACCACTATATATACATGTATTGCCCCCAATCTTAAGGAAATACAATAAGTCTTTCACCATTACGTATATTATTTAATATATTAAGGATAATTCTTTGCAGTACATAAAAATTCCAACATTAATACAGTAATGATGGATCAAGGTATAAACTGTACTGTATTCATGACAGAATGAATAAAAGCTAAAAAGGAAATCTAGAGGAACAACCTGATTAGAAGTATATAATGAATATTTTATGGAAAATTTCCCTGTTTTAGGCAACTACAGTAATAAGAATGAGGGTATTTTTTTGAAAATTATGTTTATTGAATAAAGAAGGTTATCATTTACCTATGAAATGCTGACAGCACAATTATGGCAATATTATTATCATGCTGGTCAGTGTGCCAATGAAGGGGAAATATGGCCATTCTAACTATATATTCAGGAGTCAAGGAAATTACTATAATATAAGTAAAAGCACCTGCACTTTACTAGTACACCTCAATGGTGTATGATCTCCCAGAGAAATGCTTTCTGTCCTGAATGAAGTAATATCTGAAGTGTTTAGACATCTCCCACTCCTCAGAGTATAGCTGTTCTGGTCAACTGGTGGCATTTAACTTTGGAGGAAGGCTAAAAGGAGTAATCATACTATATTTTTATGGCAGTGCTTTAGAGACCTTATTTTAAGTGATTCAGCTTCCACTCCCAGAAGTTCTATGAATTAACGTAGGACTAAATTCAACCAGAAGCCATGTAATAAAGACAATGAATTGCTAATCACAATATTGTAGTGGCAAAAGTGAGCTCAATCATATGCTGACCATGTCTATATTGACAATAAGAAAAAATAGCTTGATATATGGAATCCTGTGGGGGAAGAGACACCATTGATTTCTGACAGCAATTGTGAACTGACAGAATGTTGTTTGAAGACTTGAAGTATTAAGTAGCTTCCTTGTGAATTGAGAAAATACCATACAAATAACACTGTTAATTTGACAACTTGGATCAAATGAACCAATTCCTTAAAAAACAAAATCATTCACAACTCATCCAACATAAATATAAAACTCAAATAGCTTACAACTGCTATAGAAATTAAAATTGTAATTTAACAACTTAGCTCCCTTCCCTGTAAAATCTCTAGAACCAGACATGGTTATAAAAATTAGCAAAAATTACAACCACTCTGGAAAGTAGAAAAGAAAGGAACACTTTGAAATTCATTTTATGAAGTTAGTTTTGTACTCATAACACTACAAACCGATATTCCTCATGAATATGAACACAAGAAAATCCTTAAAATATTAGCAATAGAATTCAGCATTATATGAAAAGGATTATTGAGCATGATTCTATAGGATTTATTCAGTAAATAAAGGCTGGGTCAAGATTTGAGGATCAAATGATATAATTTTCCATATTAACAAACTAAAGCAAAAAAAGTAAGGTCATACCAAAAGATGGGTCATGTATAAAAAAAAACCTATAAAATATAAAATTAAGAATTTTAAATATACTTTTTTTTAGAAAAAGAATAGGAAAAAATCTAGGCAAAATAATTAGATTTGGTACTAAAGAATAATTCATTAAAAATAAAAGAAAAAAATGACAAATTTGACTTCATAAAAGTTAAAACTATTTTTCTACAAAAGACTGTTAGAAAATATAATTGGGTGTTTCACACATTGCTATCCAAACACAAGTATTATCAAGAATAAACAATTCTCAAAATCACCAGTAAATGCAAAGATCCAATTAGGAAAATGAGCAAGAGACATCAAGAGACAAAAACACTTTTCTACTAAACCACTATAGAGGTGATGAGGAACAAAAATTATCCACACCATTTATTTTTGTTATTGTGATGTTTACACTATATCATTGCTTCTTTGGGTGTTCGCTGGTTCTCTGGTTTTGTTATGAGGGCAAAACTAATGTCATAAAACAAATTTCAATGCGTTCTACTTTCCAGAGTGATTGTACTTTCTAGTTCTGGCGTTTCGGTCACTATCTCTTATCCTGTGGACCTTTTGGTGTACCAGAAAAAAATAATATCCTTACTTTTTATGTGACAATGTTCTCTTTTTACCATTTTAAGTAACTACACATTTTGAACTAAATGTGATGCCTGGGATTTAATTCTAATTTCAAACTCCCACCTGAAAACTGAGTCAATTTCTCTCCCTGAGAAACTCAGGTATCTTCCCCTCCATGCAACTTTTACTGAACACCACCATTGCAAAAAATATATATATATAATCTCTTGGATTAAATTAGAGCACTTATATTCTTGTAGCTTTCATTTGGTAAACCAGAAACTTGTCCTAAAACAGGATTTTAATTATATTAACCTATAAACAAACATGTATCTTTTATGTAACCTATGAATTCTTTGTTATTTAAGACCAAATCTATATTTTATTTCTAATATATCTTTGAACATAGCTATCAGATAAAGTATTTGATTGTTTACTAACAGTTTTCAGAGAGAATTTTAAAGTATCTTAGATGGGATCCCCTGAAACACTACCAACGAGGTGATTGAAACCCACCTACCTAATTTTTTGACAAATTCAATCCATTCTGAACACTTACCAGAGATATAAACTGTCCTTTCCAATACAGGATTTCCTCTCTTAATGCCAGGAGTGGAGTTTCAATTTGCCTGCCTTTAATAAAACAATTATGCAGAGTTAGTGCCTTTTCATTTCATGACATTTCACACACAAAAAAATCAAAATGGGCTCATGACTATAGAAAGGTAAAAATAAAGGCCACAGTAAGGGGTTTTTCCTATTATAATTTTATGAGGGTAAAACACCATTTAAGTCATTAATACTGCCTCAGACTGGATTAAAGCAGGAATTACTCAATTGAACACTATCTGCATTTAGGAGAAAGAAGATAATTGATATTTTTTGTTAATAATAGCTTAAAGTGATTTTTTTAGGATTCAGAAATGAGCATATTAATGAAAAATTTGAAATCAAAGTAACTCAGTGAAAATGTCCTAGGTATATAACCCTTATAGTCCTAGAAAATAAACATCTGATCAAAAGCAAGACACAATTAGTGGGTGAGATTTCATATAGGTTAATCGGTGAGTTATTTGTATATTTTTAAGTAGTGCAAGGCATTTATTTAAAGTGGACCACATTGGTAACTAGTGAATATTATTTTATAATAATTTTTTTTATTATAAAAGAAGTCAACTATACAGCAGTTAGACTTGAAACATAGTTTTAGTAAAAGTTCAAATGTAGTGAAAGTCCTAGGTGAGTTTTCCTCCTCACTTCCTTTCTCCTATCCCTCCCTCCCTCCCCCCTTCCCTCCCTCCCTCCCTCCCTCCCTCTCTCCCTCCCTCCCTCCCTCTCCCTCTCCCTCTTCCTTCCTTCTATTTTCGCTCTTGCAAAAACAGTTAACTGTTAACTTTTAGTTTATATAGAAATCCATTTTTATTTTCAATTATTCTACTTACAATTACTATTAATTCTATGTAGTTAAGCAAATATAATAATAAAATGCCACCTCTAACCAAATAAATTTTATAAGGTAGTTGATTTTTCTGTATTACTTGTGCTTTTTTACTTTTGACAGAGACTAATTTTTTATGTTCATTTCTTTTCTCATTTTCATATTATTGATTAAGATTGCTGGAAACATTGGAATTGTTTTTTCTATTGTTTTATGATACCAATTAATTTGATTTATGCATGATTACACTTTGACTAATTATGTTATGACAAAGCAACACTAATGTAAATAAATCACTTCACTTGAATACACTACTTTTGGTGGCTATATTAAGTACCTCTCTCATCCCATAAGAAATATTTGTGATTAGGACAAGATCAATACCATAATTTTCATTCTCTTTTACACCACAGTATATTTTATTGTTTTACATTGCTGTTAATCAGGGTCAAAGTGAAGAAAAATTACAAATTCAGTAGATATGCTTGACACCAATTTTATTTAATTTTTTAAATATTTATTTTTTATACACACAAGAACTAGGGTACAGGCCAGAGGTGTGGGGGTGAGAACATTAACCAGATACAGAGTAGGGGGTAGAACAGATAGATGGAATGAAATAGACTGCTGAGGTAAGCAGCTTCGAGAAAGGAGAGGTGTGGTGAGCAATGTGGGTCACCTCCCTGGCCAGGGATAGAACTCATGCCACAGTGGCTGGTGATGGTAGCACTGAGACTTTAACTTCTGTGCCACCACGGAGGCCCTAGACCCCATTTTTAACATTCTAATCAGAAGCTCCAAAAATTTGCTTTAGTATCAGGTGAATAAACTCTGGATTTTGGGAAATGCATCTTGAAAAACATTTTAATTTATATGTAAAATGTAATAAACAAGGAAACTAGAAATGACTAAAATGATTGTGAAAAGACCAGAATTTGGCACTATGTAAGCACAACAGTAAAATGCTAAATGCCAATACCAAATGTTTATTTAACAACACACTATTGCAGTTGAAAAGAATGATGATATATATGATAGGAATAAATAGTGAGAGAGGAACGGACACTTTCTTTTTGTTCAGTAAATATATTTTGTTTTCAGGATGGGAAATGGCTATGCCACATAAAGTTTATAGACAAATTATAAACTTCTTAAGTAAAGGGATATAAGCAATGTGTACAATATATTGCACTTCTGAAGATTCAGTTTGGGTTCTTTTTTTTGTCACCGATTTTGAAATGCTAGGGTTTGAACCTATCCTACTGCTGATGTCCTGGGATGTAGGAGTCCAAAGCTAATATATCTTGTTTTTCCACACTACAATATTCGTTTTACTTTTTCTGTATTGGAAAACAAAGTTTTAAGCAACAACTAAAAGATTAATGTAGGACCTCTCGTACTTGCCTCTCCATCCCTTGGCTGAGAGGCTTCATAATGTGTCAGCATTTATCTGATGGTCTCATAAACTTCCAGTCCTGGAGTGAAGACCAAGCCTTTTTCCCCACCACCACTGCTTGTGTCTCTTTGTCCACTTCCCTCCCCTTCATTTGAAGCTCAGAGTCTTTGGGATGTTTGCTTATTTTCAGTAGTTTTTGAAAATGTTTTTCAATTGTTGAATCATCTGTAATATGAATATCCAATATTTGTTCTTCTCATTCTCACTTGTTTTGCTGCGTATAATTCTTTCAAATTCCCTCCATTTTATGGAAAATGGTACATTGCGTCCTTTCCTGGGTATTGTAATATCCCATGGTATGTATAACCTGTCTTTTTTTGTAATTTCATCTATTGAAGGAGATTTAGGATGCTTCCATATGCTAGTTCTTGCAAGTAATGCTGTTATCAATATGTAGAACACATACTTTTTAATTTCTTTTTTTGCATAGAAGAACTGGGATATAGGCCAGAGGTGTAGGGTGGGAGGAGAGCGGGGGGCTTGGTGAGAGGATTCACCAGAGACAGTATAGGGAGCAGAACAGGCCGATTTACTGAAGCACACTGCTAAGGGGAGCAGCAAGTGAGACAGGAGAGGTCTGCTGCACTATTTGTAGGATTTGTAGGTCAACTCCCTGGCTGGGGATTGCACTGAGTCTGAGGCAATGAATAGCATGGAGACTTAACACCTAGGCCACTAGGTAGGCCCACATATGAATATTTGTTGATGGCTTCATATTTTGCGGATATATGCTCAAAAGTGGACCGCCAATTTTTATAGTATTTTCCTTGTAATTTCTGTAAGGAAAATCCAGTCTGCTTTGTCCATAATGACTGTTAGTTCACATTCCTACTGACATTGTAGTAGAATTTCCTTTTTTTCTTCATTCTCTCCAAAACTCGTTGAGGATCTATCAAATTCAAAACATTTTCACTGGTATGAGATGGTATCTCATAGTTTTAATCTGAATTTCTATTATTAGAAGTGATGATGGATTTTTTTTCATATGTATTTGACATTCTGGATATCCTCTATGCTGAATTGTTTGTTTATATCTGCTGCCCATTTTGTTAATTGATGCCCCTAATGCAACTCAAATTCCAATTACATTTCCTTCTATCATTATGTCAGCTCTGAATGGTGAAGATTTGAGCAATTGCATGCCTCCCACATACCTGGAATTATAATAAATCATAATAAATTTTCAGTCACTGTAAGGTTTTACTCTAAGTTATGGAAAGGGAATAAATTACTTACAGGGATTACTGTGAGTTAGTGAAAAGGTCTGGGATATTGAACAATTATTGGATGCCGTCTGCCCCAGGAGGTGCATAAATTTGGGCAAAGTTGCTCTCTTACAAAAAGAGAACTCAGCAGACAGTGCTAAGACTTCAACAACCCCAACAGCTGGACAGTAAGTTCATTATGAAAAAATGAATTGGAGCAACACACCAAATGGTTGAGCCATTTTTTTCCAGATATGCATTGAATCTCTGAAAATTTAATGCTGTCTATCAGACACATGCATGACATGAGGGTCTCTGTACTACATGAAGATTGGTATCATGGCTCATGGTAGCTACTAAATTGCTTTTTTGAACTGTTGAAAGAAATGGACTATTTCATTTTTTCTAGGGGAATAAAAATCACTTTTTTGATTAATATTGCAACCTTTCTCTGAGAAGGCTTGCACAAGTAATCATACAAAGGTTTGCTTTGATTTGTTAAGTCCCAGGAAAAGTGTATCTTTGGGAAAGTTATTTGGCAAGAACAATTTGGACTACATTGAAATTAGCTTCTGAAAATAAAAGTGAAGACCTGAACTACCTCCAATAACTTTAGGGTTTCAGACTGAAATACAAATTGTCCTCCACAATATTATGAATATGATTTAGCAGAGTTTAGTTTGCTTTCTTAGGTAATTTTACTGAAGAACTATAAATGGAATTCATTGAAGTGCTATGGAAGGAAACTAAAATGATAATGATGAAATGTTAGAATTCTATAACATCAAAAGTGGTTGTCATCAATATATGTTTTTTAAGAAGTATGTAAGCCATTCTATCTTTGCAAATAACAGTATTTTTCCTCTCGTTAAAAGTTTCAAGAATAGGTTAGGTAATGCTTATCACTAACCAATAAATATAACAAAATGTTTATTGATAACTTCATAAAGAATTTATTTCTATGTTCAAATAAAATGAATGAAATTATGAACATTTGATAATTAAATATTTCTACCTGCCAAATAGGAGTTTTATATGTATTCTTATATGATAAAAATACTATTTGATTATATTTCTGGAAAAACACACACATACACAATGAAATAATACTGCACATTTACCAGAATTATTATTATTAAAACCTAACAATATCAATTTTTGGTGGGGATTTAAAACAGCATGAGTTTTTATATTTTTCTAGGTGGAATGTATTGGTATACATTTTTGAAATTAGTTTCATGTGTATGTGAAAGTTAAAGGTTTATATACCATATATGCCCAAAATGTAATTCTTTGGGGTGGTCACATAAAAGTATATTTGAACTACAAGAATTATGTACAGAACAATAACAGTCATAGCAAGCTAGAATAAGTATATAAATTCTAGCACCCAACAATTCAACCTACGAATTTCAAATATTCAGAGAATGTATCAAAATTATAGAAGAAGCAAGTAAATATATGTTGGAATCCTAAATAAGCTTATAAAGAAAGCTTTAAGATATATGATAAAAGAGAAACTTAAATCTTTTAAGCACTATGTATTTTAATTTTTAAAGATTCAATACAAAGCAAACCCAATAAACCAGAAAATTTCTGTGCTGAGTGTGGGTTCTTACTCTGGGTTCTGCTAAAAGACCATGCCTTATAACTGGCCTCCATTTGGGCCAGCTAAAGTTCAATAATCATGTTCATATAACTCCACCTGTCCACTAATGTGTCCTCTAGATTTGAGTAATAATACTTGGAATTCACTTCTCCCTTCTGAAAAACTACATATAGGCAATCGTGGGAATTCCTTGGGAAGATTTCAACACTTGCAACTCAGTTGACAAAGTAATTTTAGAAGTAAAGTAACCAGAAGTATGATTATAGTACTGAATAAATAAATTCAAGGAATTCAATAGAATGTTAACAACTCTTGGGTTTGGAGGAAAAGGTACAAATTCAGATGATTTGAAATATAAAATTATAGAACTATTTGGTATTTGGACTCTTCCAGACTTCATTATAAACAGATGGTATGCTTTCTTTTCTGGTTGTCCTTAACTAGTAAAATTGTTAGCAATGTTTTATCAATAGAGGCCTCCCTGGTGGTGCAAGGGGTTAAGTCACAGCACTATGAAGCTGTCTGTAGCCATTACAGCACCAGTTTGATCCCTTGCCAAGGAGCTGTCCCACATGGCACAGCAGACCTCTCCTGATTCATACAATGCTCCCCTCAGCAGTGTATTTCAGTAGAGCTGCCTGTTCTGCTCCCCACTGTCTCCTCCCCACCTGCACACCCCACCCCACCTGCACCTCTGACCTGTACCCCAGTTCTTGTATGCATAAATAAAAAAAGTCTTAAAAAAGAATATATATATATATATATGCTCATTCACTGGATCCCCCTCCCTTTGGTATCTACCACAGCTTCTTCTGTCTGTAGTCAGATTTCTAGTTCTGTCTGTACCTTTGTTTTGTTTCATTATATGTGACATATAAGTGAAATCATTTGATATGGGTACTTTGGTAGTAAGAGTGACATGGAAACATACATCTGAAGAGGTACTAACCTATACCCCTACATTGTATACAATATTGTAAACTTGGGGCACCTAAATAAAAATAATATGATTTAAAAAAATAAACACAAAGATATTCCTTTAAAATTAAATCAAAATTATAAATATTTATATATGGATGTATTTATACATGTGAATATCTTAGAGAAAACTAATAATAATTTCCCAAATTGGAAATTATTCAGCCTATAATTTTTACAAATAACAGAGAAAATTTAAATAAAAGCATTGGAATAAAAATCATTTCCATTTTAACTAATCCAACACAAATAAAAAGGTGAAATTCGTTGCAATTTATTTTTTTTCCAAATAGCACAGATTTAACATTATAATATGATATGTAATAGTATAGATTCATCTTATGTTTGTGCTTTCAGGCAAGTAATACTAGAAAAAACAGTAACAAACTAATCCAGTGGTACACTAAAAAGAATGATTTACTCTAACTAAATGTTACTTTATTATAAGTAACTAAGTGAAATGATGCAATTATAATAAGTTATAATATGTTATAAATTATAAAATGTCATAATAAATTATAACATTCATCTTGATAGAGGATGAAAAAGTAAGTCAGTATAATTCAACTTTTAGTCTCCAAAACAATTTTCATAACAAAAAAACTTATTTTGATAAATAGTATATTATTGATACATCTTTCATAGCATTAAAAGTATTTCTGCTAGATTAAAAATTTTATCAAAAGTAACAATATCATTTAAATATACTTAAATATATTTAAGAGAAATATATTTCTTTCTCAGAATGTGAAAACTATTACACATAATAAGTTACTTAATGGATTTTCAGTGGAATTATTTTCATTATTATGTAGAAAATTTTAAAATATTTGTAAAGTGTTTATTCCAGACTCTTAGAAATGCAAAATGTAAATGAATACAAGGGCACACAATGTAAAGTTTTGCCATTAATTTCTTGTGATTTGATTAAACAAAACATTTTCCTCCACATAAGCATGGCAGTAGCCACCATTGGCAAAAATTTCAGAATCTATACAAAAGCATGCCAAAACTGAATAATTCATTATTATATCCCACCATTGCCATTTTTTAAACACCATTGATATGCAACTTCTTACTTTATTTCCACGTGCTGACAAACCCAAATGATTTTTTTCAATAACTTAATTGACAGTACCTGTGTAATTAGAAAATTTTGAGTTGTTACTAAAAGAATATTTAGATCATTTATATAAAATTTAAGAGAATTCAGCAATGGACAAGAATCTTTGCCACCATGTTGAGATTCAGATGTGTCAGTCTAAAAACATTTATACATTAAAATATTAAACACCAATTAATCCTTTATAAAACAATACATTAAACATTAATTACTTCCTGTGTAATCTTCCACTGCATCACTGATCTATATCCATAGGTGGTACAGACAACCTTCCTGGAAACACAACAAACCAACAGGAAACCATGACACTAAGAGAACTCAGATGACACACATACATCAAGATGCAAACATTTATTTTTCTAATGCTTGTTTTCTCAATCTACCATTTCTGTGGTAAAAATCAAAACTGTCAGATGGCAAGTGTTCTATGGCAAATTACATCTATTTGTGTCAATTTTCATTGAATAATGCCACAAAAAGGATGTGAATTCCTTTTGCTAATTCACAACTTCAAACCTTGGAACAACTTAGAGGAAGAAAACATATGGAGATTTACTCTTGTTGCCTTGGGAAGAATCAAATTGTTTTTATAAATTGGATCTAATAGTGGTCACCATGCAGTGTTGTTCGAAACCATTAGGACTGTGTTACTCTAGAGTATAGTATATTTTAAAACGTTGAGTCTGTAGTCTTAATTTTTTATGAATACTTGATTTTATAAGTTGTAAGTTATAAGTTTTCATAAGCTATGAAAAGACCTTAGCGGTGCATAATATTGAATAGTTATTCATAAAAAATTACATGTTTGTGACTGTATCAGCAGAGGAAGGAAAGGAAGAAAATAAGAGGAAAAGTTCAAGATTAGCAGTTGGAAATGTCATAGTCCTATAACTCCATCAGGTAAATAATTTTGTTTTTCTGGATTATAGTTTCCTTATCTGTTACTATTTAGGAGCTTGGATTGGGAACTTCTAAAAAAAAAAAAACTTCTGAAATTCTTTTTATTACTCTGATATTGAGTCCATCCTATTTGTATGGAAAATTTTGTTGCACACTTATTTCAGGCTACTCTTATCTTTGTATCCCACAAGATGCATTAACAGCAATGTTCTTTCCAATAAATCTTTAATCATCTAGACAACAGTAACTTTAATTTTCAATGGCTTTTATATACTAAATTTACAATATTTATTATGACTTTTATGGCTCTTATTAGTTCATTTGTCTTGGTCTCATAATTGAAAACAGGGATCATTTATAATTTATCTTCATGACTCTTTTCTTTCAGTATCATTCCTATCGCAACAGCTAATAGGGTCTCATGAACATGAAAGGTAAGTTAAGATTCAGTAAAAGTTCACAGGGCAAAACTAGAGAATTAAGTTTTTGGCCAGAAACTTGAATCCTACTGTACCTGAGAGCTCTCACTTTTAACTCACTTGAATATCTAGCCTTCAAATTTCTTCTGGTATTCTCTGGAGATATCAGGCCTGAATAATTCAACTCTGAATTTTGAAACCATTAATATTACTGTTCTCCCAGTTTAAAAAAATACTATCCACCATCCCAACTCTATATCTCTTTCATGGAACAGATATTCTACTCCAGTCACTGATAGTGCTAGAAACTTTGAGACAGACAAAGCTCTTTTTCAGGATTATCCCCACCTAAAAAGCACTTTCCTAACCAGTTAACAGGAAAAATAAATTAAATCTTGTATGGGGGATTACATATTTTTTTCATATCACTGTATTGTACTTTAATCATAGAGTCGATCACATTCATTTTAATTGCATGTTGATTTTTTACTACCCACTAGGCCATGAATTTCTAAGGGCAGGGATTTGGCCTTTTATCTCCGTTTGCTCAGAATTTAGCATAAAGCTTACTAGAGCACCCACAGAGCTCACAATATCTGAATAAACACGGCTGTGCCGGGTCTGGGTAGAATACATGAGAACTATAGATCATGGTTGATGCCTTAGAAAAGCTCACAGTCTATTTATGATGACAATCTGAGGTGAATAAAAAGTGGCAATAGAAAAATCCCTGAGTAACTCCTAAATCTTATTATTTTTGAGGAAAGCAAAGCCTTCCTTCTAGAATAAACCTAAATATTCAGTGAAGAAGTTACAGTAAACTGTAAGAAGAGTTATAGATATATAAAAATAGTCAATTAATTGAGTCTTTATTATTATGGCTATTTATCTGACAGCATTACATTGTTTAAAAATGTTAACTCAAATATATAAAGAGAGTAAATTAGTATAATTCAAAGTAATAGCACAGAGACTCATATGAAAGGCATACAAGCACTGGGGTACAGGCCAAAGGTGGTGGGGGGAGTGAGAGAATTCACCAGACAGAGTGGGGAACAGCACAGGCAGATCGACTGAAAGACACTGCTGAGGGGAGCAGTGGGCGAGGCAGGAGAGGTCTGCAGCGCCATGTGGATCACCTCCTGGTGGCAGCAGGGATCGAACTCATGCTGCAGTGGCTGCGGTTTGCTTCATAGTGCGTTGCTTAACCCACTGCGCCACCACGGAGGGCCCAGCAATGTGAAATCTTAATGTCCCCCTTTCATTTCATCTTTCTAACCTCCTGTTCTTAAGAGTCATGTTCCAAAAGCAAGAAGCTTGATTTTTGAACACCAGAAGCTGAATTTTTCATGTGCATAAAGCTATCAAAGGATGAATGAGTCAAGGAAAATTTTCCTCAATATTATTAATATTATTACATTTAACATTCATTTAATCTTGTTATCCATCAGACATTGTGCTGTGTTAAGTCCCTTATAATCAATATTCCTCTCATTTTTAAAAATTTTCATTTTTACAGATAAATTTTAGAGAGATTATATAATCTGGCCAGCATGATAGAGTTGCATCAAATTTAAAGCACAGATTTTTTGTCTTTAAGTCTGTGCTTCACAGAATACTGTATGACATTCATTCTGAGAAGTCATATTGCAACAGACCTCATTACTATAAGGTGAAAGGGACAAGACAATGCTTTTTACAAGAACATAAGCTCATTAATGACATAAGAGCATTAATGACACTATCAAGAACTATTTTGAGAATATGTATTGGAATAATTAGAATTTAGAAAGCATACAAATATATACACAAATACAATTATTCTCTTGGGAAATCATTTGGATGAGAGGAAAGCCAATTGGAAATCAAGCCTACATTTCACTAATCCCTTTAGAATACTCACAAAGAATGTATTTTGTGGCTATTATACTTTAAAATCCAAATGTCTATAGGACTTTGCTCTAATGTTATCTTGTATATTATCAACATTTATTTTGTTAACTCATCACCATCTTGATGATGAACTTTGAGTTCATTTGATATCACTAGTCCAATGTTGGGTAAATGTCTCAGCGCAGCAAACAGTGGCAAGACAGGGTAGAGGAAAGAGACAGTCCTTAATAACAAAAAACAGAATTCCAGTCCCAATTTGGGGTCACTTCTGTGCTTTCCAATTCCTTATTATGATGACAGAGCTAAGCGTCTGTGACCAAGGACTGAATTGGATCACAAAATGCATCCTGTCACTCAAGGTGATGTCCCCAGCTTATCCCTTAGACAAACTCACTGAAGAACAATGTAGCATACTACATTTAGTTGATGGTTTCATTAAATTAACTATAAGGATTTTTTAAGCAAATGATTGATTATTAGATGGCAACTTAATCCAAGCAAATGAATTTATTGTGGAAGCAAATTTTAAGTGGGTGACTATAAAGTCTGATAAAATCTATGCCTGTAGTGGAATGTACTTCTTTTGTGTACAGTAGCATGGTCTCTTAAGTCAGATGAGAAATAAATTCTGACTATCATTTATTTGTTGATGGAACTAAGGAAGTTTACTGAATCTAGATATCTGTGCATCAATTTCTTCCTTATTGGGATTGTAGCAGTTGGATGATCAAACAAAGAATGGTAACTTAAAAATTCAAGACAACCACTATTGTTAAAGGCATATCTTTGTTGAAGATGTGGTTGTATACAATAAGAAAAGGTTGTATACAATAACAGGTTATAACGACAAAGTTTGAATATGAACATTTTACATTCAAACATGACTTGATTAAAATATCAGATTCATCACTGTTTTTTGACAGATAACCTATCCTGTCCTACAGATTACAATACATATAAATGTCATATGCTTTCTTCTACAAAATGTAACCTGATATGCAAGCTCAATTTGGATAACTATAGTGTATACCTGATGTAACCTGATTTGGAGCTCTTTTAATTGTAGCTCCAGTGCCAACACTTGTCAATTAACTCTCATTATCACATTGATTTGATAATTTAGATATTATCTAGTAATAATAGTAGTTCTTAGTAGACACATGAGAAAGTAAATAAGTTAAAGGGGATTTTTTTTTCCTTAAAAGCCATAAACCTTAAGTTTCAGTATCTTAACTGAATCATCAAAATCATTGAATCAACCAAAAATCTTCTATTTATTTGGATTTTATCTGTTCATATTTACTGAATTATAAACTGACATAATAAAAAATATATTATTTTGTAAGCAAGTTAATATACAAGCAACATTAATAAATTCATTACTTATTAACAAAAATTTTATAATCATGTTCTTCAAGACAAGCTTTATAGGATTGACATAATTTTTGCAGGTTTCTTTATAAGAGTGCAACTTGATTTTCATATATTTGCTTCTACATTATTTCTGCTACAATACATGCTATTGGTAAAATATACACAGAACACTTGTGCTAATGCAAATGATGTTTTCAAAATTTAAAGAAAATTTAGAAGTCTTTTCAGGTAATTATGGATTATTCTTTAATAACTACATTAAACAGACAAAAAGTAGTTTTTAAAATATGAAATGCAATATAGAATCTTAAATCACATTAATTAACATTTATATTATGCTATATTAACATAAAATTCATTATGTTCTTTGAATGTATCACTTACTCATATATGATCAAAATCTTATATCAGTTTAAATATTGGCAATGTTACATAAAATATTAGACCATGAATTATATAACTTATCAATATTTATATGATATTTAAAAGTCAGATTTGTTAATGCTAGCACAAATCACATGAGAATTTTTTTTTTTTAGTTTGGGAAAGCTATCAGTTGTAAATGGAAGGAGTTTTTAAAAATTTTTTTTAAAGATTTTACTTATTTATGCATACAAGAGCTGGGGTACAGGCCAGAGTCACGGGAGGTGAGAGGATTCACCAGGCAGAGTTGGGAGCAGAACAAGCAGACTGAAACACACTGCTGAGGGCATCAGAGGCCTAGGCAGGAGAGGTCTGCTACGCTATGTGGGTCCCCTCCCTGGCCTGTGGCAGGGATCGTACTAGTGCTGAAGTGACAGCAGTTTGCTTCATAGTGCATTGCTTAACCAGCTGCGCCACCAGGGAGGCCCCATGGAAGGACTTTTTTTTTCAACATTATAATATTCAGTTTAAAGTTATTTTGCTCATTGACTTAACATTGTATTATAACAATATGTGAATTTCAGATGTATATCATTATGAGTCAACATGTACACATTCTAAAGTACATTCACTACTAAAAGATTCAACTCTTATCATTTACTATACAATAAATTCCTTTTATCCAATTCCATGACAAAAATATTCTGTTCTTTTCTTTGAAATAGCATTACTTTTTAAGAAGGAGTCACCAAATACCTATATCTAATAACTATTTTAACAGTGTTTTTAAAAGTAAGAATGAATATTCATGAAAAAGTTCACTAGGTTAACTCTAAGTTTAAGTAGTTCCACAATTTTTTTTTTTTTTTTTTTTTTTGCTTAAGAAAGTTATTTGAACTCAGGTATGCAGAAGTGCTTTATTTGCACTTTCCATTTTTTCTACACAGAATATTAGAAATACGTATTCAAAACAAATGATTTCTAAAAATGACTATTCTTTTCTGATTCATGGAAGTGTATTTAAATTTCCTTCTTTTTAAACATGATGATGACAATGTAGATGACAAAAATGATAATGTGCTAATGAAAATTATGGCAGCTTTTTAGGATAGGTTTTCACTAGTTTGATTCACACCAGGTACTAGTATATTTACCTATTATTTATTTTACACTGTGAGTGGAAATATCAATTAAGTAGACATTGTGAGCAATGATTTAGCATATTATGAAACAAAATAGTTGACCATAGGGGCGCACTGAAAGTATCTTGGGATTTTATGGAGGTGTTTTTTTTAGAGCAAAATTTGAGCAGACTGTATCCTACTTAATAGATATCATTTTTAAGACCTGTAATTATTTCAGAACTCATATGGAAAATTTACAAAATATTCCTAGACTAAATTCACATTAAAATAAGAAAACTCAATATGTCAAAGATTAAGTGGTTTGCCTCCGTTCACAGAAGAAAGGAATGAAAAAGATTCACTTATTGAAGATAAGTTCAGAGTTTCTTCTCCAGTATTATTTCCTCTTAATTTAATCTTATAAAATAAAATTTGCCAAGGCATTGATCCTTTCTAAATTTAACCAACTCTGAAAGGTTGATCTTTGCTGGAAATCTTTATAATTCAGAAATTATATTGTACTGAAATCTGAAGAAATCATGATTTCATGAGATATTTTTGACAACTGTGTAATGAAAATATGTTGTAACTTAAAGATAAAAAATGCATAGTTACTGAAAAAGCATTTTTGGCATAGCAGAATAGTACTTGCTATAAGAGGAAACCTTATTTTGGTGAAGTGTTTTGCATTTTTATTTATGGCTATCTATGAAAACTCAATATCTGCTTTTAATTAGACCAGCTAAAAAAATAAGAATTTTTTTTGCTAAATAAAATGGCAATATGATGAATTGATTTTGTAAGGGTTATAATTTTGAATTGTACAGAACTAATGCCAATTAAAAGTAAAATATTTATATTATTTGCACACAATTTTTCTTTGTATCTTTCAATAAATTAATCAAGTGTTTAGGTATATTAAGTATCATGAGAATTGAAATATTTACATAGGAAACTATATCTATATATCTATATATATTATACTGATATCTACATATATAGATATCAATATATATATACCTATGTAAATATTTATATATTAATGTATCTGTGGGTGTATATATTTTCCTATGATAAAGAACCAACATAGTGACATGTTTTTTGGTCTTCATATTTCCAGAATTTTAGCCCAAAATTATTTTCTTAGTTTTTTATCTTTCTTAATTAACTAAAATATAGCATTTCACCTTATGTTTATTCTGATAATTTTTTGAACTCACCTGTCCTTAAATACAATGTAGTTTTTAATCTCCAAGTTCCTTTATATTAAGCCTAACTCTTTTCAAATAGTGTATGCTTAAAAAATGCCGGTCAAATTGAATTTTTAAATATACATTTAGACCTCCCCATTTTCCTGGTAGAATAATGTTCATACAACCTATGAAAGATGGAGAGTTCAATGAAGAATGGATCATTTAGATTTCATTTTGTAGAGCACACAGCCTTTTTTATATGCCAGCATAATGGATACACGGGTTCAGGGAAGCTGGAGGATTTTTCTCCTGGGCCTGTTCCATATTTATCATCTCTGTTGTCACTGGGTACACAAGGTCTATGCACTTTGTAAGAGGATTTCTGCCTAGAGAGCTATATTTTATTTTTCTGCTAAGATGATCAGTATAAAAATGACAAAGTGTTTGCAGCCTGAGTTTAAAAGTAGTTCCTGAAACTAGATCATGTTGTTCTAGTTGCCAATTGTTTAATGCTTACTCTAGTTGTACAGAAATCTCCCAAGACTCACTTATTCTAAAATTAATAAATTGAATAAAACAAAGGTCAGTTCTCTATCTATATGAATCAAACGATGCATGGATAAACTAAGGCCAATCCACCATTAAATTTATACAGAATTTTTAACTAGTGTCACTGGATTTGTTTATAGAGACTTTGTCAATTAAAGTAATGATAGAAATCACTATGAACTGCCTTGCTATCACAAATAAAGGTATTGAAAATGCATTGTCAACATTGTTACTATTCACGAGATAGTTCAACCAAATATTTTTAGATGCCCCCTGCTCATTTTAATGAGGAGTTCAAACAAGAGGTTAAATTACAGATATCAAAATCATTATAGTAAATATTTCTTTTTTTTTTTTTTTTAAAGATTTATTTATTTATGCATACAAGCACTGGGACACAGGCCAGAGGTGTGGGGGGGTGAGAGGATTCACCACAGAGAGCAGGGAGCAG